>JASGAT010336446.1:0-18619 GCA_030220025.1 Chelon auratus | reverse complement strand
CTTGATGTCATGAAGGAAGAATGTCGCCGATGCGTCAAGCCTCGACATGTCGAACCGTGAAATCTCTCTCGCTGAAGCAGAACGAATCAGGGCTGTATCCTAGTTTAGTTCAGGTTTGAGCTGACCTGGAAGCGGCTTGGACGCAATTGATAAAATATTCATCAGACTCAATATATCTCCTCAGAGAGCGTGTGGCCTGTGAGCTGGCCTCCTAATGACTCACTCTGAGTCACGCAGCGTACAGAGAGGGGAAGTTTGGGAGGTCTGCAGCCCCTACGACGATGTAGAATTTATGTATTTGCATTCCTTCAGTGTTTTCTGTTACGCCGTGGATAATAACCCTGTCCAGGTTGATGAATGCTCCATGCAGATACATAAAACGGCTCCACATTTTAGAAAACAAACTTTCCTGCTGACTCTTGCGTTGCAGCAAAATTCCAGAGCCAGCATCCTCGGTCTCCATTTCTAAACTGTTACTTTGTGCTAGCTCACTGCACTTGTTCTGGGTTTCCAGGAACACGCAGAACAACGTTTTATTGAACAGTTTATCTCGAATACGAGACTTTTTATTTCATCAAACGGAAGAGGCCTGCCGCGGCTTTTTTTTTTTTTTGATGTGGAAACTTCAAAGCGAACACAAAAGACTTAATTGCCCTCGGATGAGCGCGGCCCTGCCCACTGTCAGCGGATCAAGCTCCAACCTGAGCGCTTGTCACTTATCTTGATAAATTGCCCGTGCGAAAGCATTTAGCCGGAAGGCAACAGCCGTCAATCGTAAAGTGTTGACGAGGGCGGGGCGATTACGAAGCGCCGCAAACCTGCTTTACTGTTTGATAATTACGTGTTACTTATATGTGGTGCAAGCGTCGCATTGTACATGACTTAGAAATTAAATCTGAAGATGAACGGGGACGATGATTGACTTCCCAAATGCACAAAGACGACGATGAAATGAAACCGTGTTTTAGCTTCAACGGGATACCGTAGGAGTATCCTAGGACATATCCTAATTTGCATTCTCCCCAGCAGTTTCACGAAGAAATCTACTCTCGTTAAATATAATAAATGAGGCTTCAGTCAGCAGGTGGTTAGCTTAGCTTAGCACAAAGTACAGGAAACAGCTGGCGCGGATCCAAAACACACAGTCGCACGGCCCGAGATGACAACCGGCAATTACATTATTTTCAGTCCCCTCAAATATGCTGCAACCTGTTGCTTCCCAGGCTTTTTAAAAAGCCAAATGTACTACTATTATTTTCTCAGTAATATCTAGTGTTATCTTCTGAATAAAATGCACCAGACTCTGCGCTTAATTCATGAAGAAAAAAAAGTGTGAAAAGGGCGATTGGCTGTTTTTACACTGGGTCTTGGCTGTGACCAGTAGCTTCCTGGAGGCACTGCTGGCAAATGCTCAGACCCAAGACGTGGAAACTACTATAAAATGACTGTATTGGTGTTTTTTTACACTTTGATATTGCTCGGAGTTAATAAACAAGATATTATGTGTTTGTTAGGGAGCTTTACGACGTGCTAGTAGGCAGATTTGTTTCCTTCCCATACCTCCGTTTAGAAAAATCTGTAATAAACTACTCTTCATATATTCCACTAATATCCAATTTAATTATTCTACGTTTAGAATAAGGCTCATATACGAATTAGCAAATACGTTTGGAGTAAACAGGCATAATTTGTCTTCCTCTGAAGCAATCAAAAGTGAATATTTCATCTCTTTCTTCTCTTGACATTAAGTATGAGCTGTACCGCTTGCAGCACACTTTTCCTCCCATTTTTTCCTCTCCTTAATTCAGCAGAATTAGATGTAGAGGCTTCTGTAATGGCCCCCCGGAGGCATGAAATTATGAGAGTCAGAGAGAGAGAGCAAGGTAATTACCATCAAGACTTTGGGCCTGCACCAAAAGCATATTACCCACTTCAAACACTGAGGGAGAAATGCAAACAAAGAAGCAAATAACTACTCTGCTGCAAAACCGAACCCTCTGACCAACCATTTTCACTGAGGCGATGTTTATGGGAAAACAATGTTTAAAGCGTTATTTGATATATGTTTTTTTTTAGTTTTTGAATTTCTGCTGCTTGGATTTATGGTTTTAATATGTAATAATCCACAGATTTAATCCTCCCATTAAAGTGTTCTCAAGAGATCACAGCAGGATGGTTTTAGGATGTATGCCTACCCTACAAACAGGAACTTTACTCGTTTGTTCTCAAAAACAAATCCGGCCCGTGCAAACACTGACGAAGACACAAGTGAAGCGTTATCAAGAGCATGCCACACCAAGAGCATGTGGTTCCTGTAGCAGGAAAGAGTAAAAGTACATCTTTATGTCCCGCGTCTCTGCCCTTTCATTAGTCTTCGGAAAGCTCTATTTTCTGCGAAAGGCCAGAACTTTTTCACTGCATGCTCTATTGCCTACACCGATCACGCATAACATTATGACCACCTTCCTAATATTGTGTAGGTCTCCCTTGTGCCTCCAATACAGTTGTGACTAATCAGAGAATGGACATGGGCCTTCTGAGGGTGTCCTGTGGTGTCTGGCAACACAATGTTGTTAGTAGGGGAGAGGGCTCTGTGGATCATCCCACAGATACTTGATCCGTTTGGGATCTAGTGAATTTGGAGGCCAGGTCAACACCTTGTGCTGTTCTTCATGATTTTTTGTGTGTGTTGGTGGGGACGGCTGCTACCATCAAGGAGTGTCATTGCTATGGGGTGGGGGTCATTTAGAGTACTACGGGACACAGACGCCATAACCTACGTAGGTAGCCTACGCCAGTGTGAGCCATTCATACTTGTGCGCTGGTCAGTCTGGCTCGCTCTGTAAAAACGCCACCCAAACGCTAGTCGGCGCCGTGTCTTTTTCGCCAGTCGGGTTCATTTTTGTTTCTACTTCCTGCTTCACTTTCAACATTGGTGACTGAAACTTGAACTGAAATTTTCGCCCAAGACGAGCCGTACAAATGTTTGTATCTCTGACGCTCCTCAGTTAACCTTTTCCTCGATATGTTCCATCTTTAATGATCCAAAACAATCAATTTGAAAATTGCAGAGACGGACAAGCAGCCGGAGATACTAAAGCGTTTCCCCTTCAGCTACTAATACCAAACGGACCAATCACAGCTCTTGCGCTCTGCGTCGCCATGACGTGTACTCAGGGGTCGCGTTAACCGAATATTTTCCGTCATTGACCGTTTCTTTTTAAAATGTGACGGAAAAATCTGAAGGCATCCGTCATTTTGACAGATTGCAATTCACACCCCTGACCACTTGGTGGCGAGTGACCTCATTAATTGGCTCTTGTCTTTCATCGCAGTTTGCGTTCCAAACATCGCGGAACTTTTGTCGGTGGACGATTTCCTGGTACACCGATTATACTGATGCACACGTCAGAGCTCGGCTAACCATAGACAATAGACATATATACGTCTATGCAGCTAACGGCTACCAAAATGGAATGCTTACGCTAGCAGTCCAGTTCCAAGTACGGACAAGACGTGTCGGCAGCCGAAACTTTTTTTCTTTTTTTTTCTTTTTTTGTTCCCATTTAAAGTCAATACTGTTCTGAAAAAAAAAGTACTTAAAGTTAATGAAACTTTAATTAAAATGAAATGCTATTAAATGTCTTTCCCGTGTCTTCACCGTGTGAATTGGACGCAGAAGCCTAAACTGCCTATAATTAACATCCTCACCAATGAATGCCAGGTCCAATGGTTTCCCAGCAGAACATTGTGTTGTCACAAGATGGTCAATGTTATTGACTTCTCCTGTCAGTGGTTGTAATGTTTTGCCTGATGGGTGTATGTTGACATGAAGTAAAACCACCACACCAGTGTACTAGTTCAGGATAGGAGGTTAAAACATGTGTCCTACAAAGTCGCTTTTCTTTGTACTTAGGTTCAGGGTACAAATGGCCAGGGTATTGTGGTGTGTGAAGGCAAATATGGCGCCTCTTTTTGTTTGCTCGCACAGTTAATTTGACTGTTACAGTATCTGGAGTATACTTCCAGTCTCAAAGATGAAATACTGTCATTTAAAAAGTAACAGCGTACTGCGTTTTCAAGAGACTGCTTAATGGTTTATGAGTTTTATTTGTTTCTCTCTATATCTATCTCAGTGCCTCTTTTGTACAGTTCAGCATCGATTCAGTGATGCAACCATTATGCTCTCGCTAATCAATAGCTCACAAAAACGCATTAACTAGATGCAATATATACAGATATGATCTCAGTGAGCTGGCTCTGACGGATGACTCAGACTCCCAGCACAGGGAGGAAAAAAATAAATAAATAAACAAAAAAAATTCAAAACAAAAAAATCCATGAACAACACAAACACGCCCACGAATGATTATGTGAAGTCTACCCAGGTCTGACCCCAAAGGTATCCATTAAATATGAAATAGTGCTTTGGTGCTCTTAGAAAACTGCTTTCGCGAGGGAGCGCAAATCGTTGTAGTAAATAAAACGGTGGTTGGAGCCCAGAGAATACACGCTGTGGTTACAGTTTGTTTCCCAGAACGGTAAACAATGCACTTCAATGCACCGCGCCGCTCGTTATTGTGCCGAGCTGCTTCTAAATTTGAATACATGGAAATGAGGGGCTGCCAGGAAATGGTCGAAATGAACAAATCTATTCACCCAAGTGAAGGTAAAAAAACAAAAATAAAAAATCTGCATTTTAATCACCAAATAGACTCTAAAATTTATAGGCAGTGTATGAAACTCGCATAAACGTCTGCCTTGTTGTTAATTATGAAAAATGAAGCGGTCATGCCCAGGAGGCGCGCCTTATATTACATTAAATTGTATTTTGCGGCGTGCAGCAAACGTAGCTTTTATTACAGTTGGGAACAGGATCTTTCCTCTGTCTCATCTCGTTTCTCTGGGGTAAGGAGCCGTTCTGCTCCAGAGATTTAATTTTCACCAGCATGAAATTGGACCTCTGTCCGCGCTCGTACTTGAGCAGAGCGCCTTGACCTGCAGTTTTACTCGGTGTGTCCGCCGACAACACAACGCTGAACCAGGGTCACCTGGCATGATATAAACAACAGCAAACAGTCCTACTGAGCACAGAGTGCTCCTAAAGGTCCAGCCAAGTGACCCCAGTAAACCCAGGGGCTGCTTATTGGGATATTGATCTGTTTCTAATACACTTCAAGAGCCAGAAGGAAAATTATCTTCCATCTTGTTTGGTCGAGCGTATTTGAACAGGCTCCCGCTTATAGAAGAATATGATTAGAAAAGTGACTGAAGTGGCGCAGCACCTAACCTGTACAGAGAGTTATTTTACATTACAGTGCTACAAGAGTCTTTTAGCTGGTACCCAGTTGTGTAATAAGCTTTTTATTCTACATTTTCTTCATTAAATTGTTTTCTACGTCAGCTTATAATGCACAGAGCGAGAGGTTTAAAGTCCATACTGTATTACTTTCTTTAAAAGCTCAAGGTTGCAATCAGGGAAAGCACGGATGAAAATAAAGCACAGTCAGATGTAACGCCTACAGTCGAGAATTTGAACACTACTGATAGAAAAAGGCCATAAAGGTTCATTTTGACATATTGCACAATTAAAAAGTCTGCGCTAAGCAAAGCTAGTGAGTATTGCAAGGCGAATATCACCTCAAAAAACGTTTTTTCATTTGTACAGTATGTCTATTACTTGTCAAGATCAAGGAGCAAATTTTTCAGGGAGTGTTACCCAACCAGGAGATTTATGAGCTCATGAATCAGTACAAAGCACCAGATCTTACACTTGTCTTTCTCTGAATTGCTGCCAGTGATAAAGATAAACATCTTATCTAATGGAATGGCAACGAGGCTACATGTAAGGGCTGTTTGCTTTGGATATTACTGAGAAACACGGTTTTACATGAACAGTTCACTGGAAGCAGTTTTCCGCTTCCAAAGTAAGAAGAGACAGAAGCAAAATTGCAAATGGTGGAGAAAAAAAACAGACAGTGATGGCTTAATCTACAAAACTGTAACTTGTTTTAACTGAACTATTGTGTGTGCTTTTATGTTTTATTTATGCATGTTAAATATGTACCGTTTGCGCAGACACCTGTGCTAACGCTAGCTAAGCAACCTACATGGGTTTGATGTGTCTCCATGTGGTTTCTTTTCCTTCGCACCACATCTTTGGACACAGGAATCCCGAACGCCTGATAAATATAGACTTTAATAGGTCGTTTCACATTTTCAGTTACTACTGACACTTTCATAGCTAGCCTAGACACACCAAACCGACATTAAAGAACTACCGGTAACAAAGGCCGAAAGTGACGTTGTCTCAAGATTCCCCATGTCTGAACCAAAGATGAAATAACTCTTCACACCAGCAGGTGGCAGTAGTCTGTATTCCAGATTCAAAAGAAATCGGAAGAGCTACCATTAGCTGGAAGGCTAGTAAGCTAGGAACAGCTACACAACGGCGTACATAGCTGGCCTCTCAGTCGGTCTATAGTTTGTACATTCTGCATGATCATGGCGTTATGAAAGAACTTCCTTTGAAATCTGTTGTTTTGTTTCTTTTCTTGCACTGATTCGCTAAGCTGAACAACCAATCAGAAAGATCTCTCTCGCCAGCTCGTTCCACCACACTTGCAACATGCTGACTCGTTTGAAAAGCTGCCGACAGGAGTCCAACTAGTGCCAAGGGTGCGAGACGCAACACAAAAATGGCCACGCACAATCACCGACGGCCTGACACCGGCAAGCGGCAAACCATCGGGTACTCAACCTAGCTTAACCAGGTTTCTCAAAACTGGGATCAGGGCTTATCCATGGTGCTAAAATCCAGATGTGAGGTTTACGTGAACACATACAAAAACAGGATACTTCCAAAACCCTCAAAACATCGTTACACATCTATGCAAGTCCAGTTGCCCTTGTTTTAGCTTGTTTTATTTGGATGTACCACGACCCTGGATGCCTGAAAACCTTCAAAGACAACAGGGATTCACCCAAATCTTTGTAAACCCAGTGGTAATAGAAAGTTTCTCTAACTCGCATAGTTATGGTATTTTGCAGTCTCTACCATCTTGATTAATTTAAACTGATCAACCTTATATTCTATCTTTAATATTTACATCACTTATAGAGCTTTTATATGAAGGACCCACTGCTGTATTCCTGCATTAATTTAAACTTCCTCTTGGCAATCACTGAACAGAACAGTGGTAATATAATTTGTGGTATTCCTGCGTAAAATAAATTTCAGTAAATTAAAGCCCTAAGCTATTGGAGGTGTTTGTTAATTGGGTTTTTATTTACACAGTCTATTGTGCACATTATAAGTTATTACCAAGTTAAACACAAAATGAATTACCTTTGCTGGACACAGTGATTGAAAACACCTCTATGGTTTTAAAAGTAATTGTCCTGAGGCAGCAAAAGCTTTTTGTTTTAATCAAGTAATGTCTCTAAATAAACTGCACTCATGCAGTTTGGTGTATATTAAATGTCAAGTGGGACTTCTACTTTGAATATAAGTCAAAAAGTTTTGTTTCAAATGTTCAAATCTAATCCCCCTTTAATAAACTACTTCGGTTGTTTCAATCACTTTCGCAGCAGTGAATCAAGATGTCGGGGAGCGCGTTAGCACAAAAGATTTGAGGAGGACGGAGACGTAGTTGGACATGTGTGTAGTGAGATAATGTATTTGTCCTCGCACCACATTTTCAGCAACATGAAAGTAGGAAATGACAGAACCTCAGCTAATTTCCACGGTGCTTTCTCTGAGATTATGAACTAAGACTGGCAGATTTTCTGACTGATCCTTTGAAAACACTCAGAGGGCCTTCACTGGCACGGCATGACGCTCAGCTGAAGAGACAAGTTTTTCCAAAAGCAATGTGACGAGAGTTAATCAAAGCTGCAGCGAGAGGCAGGTTACTTTCCCGGGTCCTCTGGATTCTGCATTGGATTACCAACATTTAATTCACATGAATGTCTGGACGGCATTAGCGCACGCGGGATACGTCGGGACGAAGACAAAGCCGGTGTTTGTTTCTGTTAGCGCATACTGGTTCCATATGGGATGTTCGTGATGCTTCCAAATTATGTTGAGGAAAAATGGGGCTCGGATTTCTCCGCCAGTAATCTCACATCAATAAACAGCTGCGAGCGATGACCTGCACTGCCTGGGAGGTCAGAGAGGGATCCCTGATTCTGTTGTCTTTCCCACTTCCAGTTCCCACCCAGTCAGGAGCAACACATTCACACACAGTGGGAAAAAAAATTGAATGATATTGAATACCATTTCGGTAAACTGACTTTCTTAAAGAGCACACTTTATAATGATATGCTTTTGTGCTGTTTATGTTTATATCCGTCTGTCAGGTGTTTTGTGGGATTATTTTCCATTTCTATCTGTGGGCGTCAGGTGATTGACAGTAAACACAGAGTAAAATATTTGCATGCAGCTCAGGTGCAGTGAAATAAGAAAATAGAAATAGAGAACCCAATTATGGCTTTGTGCTTATTGTGAGGGATTACGGGGATGTTGTTTTCCTTCCTGTACAAGAGCGGTAACCCAAGCTACGTCAGTGTGGATGAAACTGAAACTACTTGCTTCCCGCAGTTCATGGCCTCGAGACGTATTCTGTAAAATTCAGCTTCTTTTTCTTCTGTTCACGGCGGTGGGATTGAATCACGTTGAAATCATTCTGTCTCCAACTTAACCATTTACATGCATGCTACATAAAATGATATTACCTCTGATAAGGTATATATGCACTTACCTGCCCAAAAAACAACAACTAGAATCTAATTTTTTAACATTTGGGGTGTCAAATCTGTCTGAAATACACCGACCAGGCATAACATTACATCCTAATATTGTGTAGGTCTCCCTTGTGCCTCATCAGAGAATGGACATGGGCCTTCTGAGGGTGTCCTGTGGTGTCTGGCAACAGGATGTTGTTAGTGGGGGGCCTCTGGGTCTTATGGGTTGAGGGGAGACTTGATCAGTTTGAGATCTAGTGAATTTGGAGGCCAGGTCAACACCTTGTGCTGTTCTTCATGTTTTTTTTTTAGTTGTTCCTAAAGCAGGTTGCAGCCATCAGTGATTGTCATTGCTATGGGGTGGGGGTACCAGGTCTGGTCTAGGTGGGTGCTACATGTCTAAGTAACATCGACACCTATCCAACAAAGGTTCAAAAAAAGGCAACTGGACTTGTAGAGTTTTTTTGAGAAGACATTTCACCACTCATCCAAGTAGCTTCTTCAGTTCTAGGGGACTGGTGGGAAGTCTGAGGTTTAAATAGGAACTCCTCCTGAAAAACTATATGTCTGTGAAGGTTCTCAGTCATCCAGGTCATGGTATGGTATCCAACAAAGGTTCAAAAAAGGCAACTGGACTGGGTGAAACGTCTTCTCAAAAAACTCCACAAGTCCAGTTGCCTTCTTTGAACCTTTGTTGGATATACCATGACCTGGATGACTGAGAACCTTCACAGACATAACATCCACACCAGTGAATGCCAGGTCCAAAAGTTTCCCAGCAGAACACTGAATTGACACAAGATGGTCAACGTTATTTACTTCTCCTGTCAGTGGCTGATCGGTATATATGGGAATAAGATTTTTTCCCTTAACTTTATTGACAACGTTAAATTAAATTAAAGATGACAGAGATGGAGCAACGTTTTCAACATTGCTGCCCACGTCAATTCCGGCTTCGGTCACCCTTTTTAAGGCACTTCTTCGACCAACGTTGTCTACGCTACGTGGGCTAAGATGTGTGCAGAGAAGCGATCGGATCAAGTGTTTAGATGGTAATCAGGAGTCAATATTGAGCAGATTATCCACTGAATTGAAAATTCCTTCTGATTGGGTCAGTCTGCTCTGATTGCGGTGGTGACAAGAGATATTTATTCTGATTGTTAGTGGAATACCAGCATCCTGTCAACTATTTCGACACAGACCGGCAGACACATAAAGCTCTAATCTACGGCATCCGACTTCTGTGATGACTTTTATTACAATTCACCCCACGACACAGAAGCTGTCTATTATTCTGCTTTAAAATTCCTTCAACAGTCAATAAATAATGATTCGACTGAGGATCATTAAGAACAGTACCTCCTGGGCAAACTACCACGAGACCCTCGATCCATAAGCGCGTGACGGTCTGACAGCACGAACATCAAGATATGATGGAAAATTGACTTTTTAAAGTCAGTGCTACAGGGATCTGCTTGACAGTATGTGTGAAGACTAGCCTGCATTTTCAGAGTGTAATACTGTAAGAGCAGCACTTTCAAATTGATCCACTCTCGGAGGAAGAAAAAAAAAGGTTGATTTTCACGCGTAGTTTTGAAAGAAATAAAGAAAGTAGCACACAGGGCGTCATAAATCATCTGCCTAGTTAATTGTTTAGCAGCTGAGACAGCGCTGAAGCTTATTTATAGACTATGCAATAGGTTTATTCCTTATTACCGGAACCAAATTACCTCTCTGAACACATGTACGAGCCATGAGACAGCAGACAGATTTAGACTCTTGCTCATATGTTTCACATTGAGCCATAAAATGATGCACTGCAAACACAATGATGCTTCCCCCTGTTTTACATCTAAATCAATATTTCCTTTCAGTATTGCATTTCAGCATCACAGTTCTGACTAATCAGCATTTTTGTTGATTAACTAAACTAGATACGGCTGAATCAGATAACGGCATGAAACGATGATAAATATCATGACAGACGCGTGTATGTGTGCGCGCGTGTGTGTTTCTGATTAGTTAGTTTTGTCGCATCACTAACGAGATTCCCCTTTCGCATTATTTTCCACAGCGATGGGTGGAGACGGAAACAAGCCGCAACAAATGTTTGTTCCCATGGAAACGGCAGCTTAAACATCTCCCCTTCTTGGTGGTCAGACGACGAAGAGTTTTCATCACTCCGACAGAGACACTCCCGTGTTTACGTCGGCGGGACAACGTCACGTAACACGTCTGCGGTAATGCAATGCCGGGGGGAGCCGGGTTTGCTCCCTTTACGGGCCACGGCAAACGGGCCGGTTACGGAGAGCTGCGTTAAATGGAACATGAAAATACCTTTTATGGTTGAAAATGCCAGACTAGTTGGGCTGACCACATCGCAGCTACAAGGAGTTGCAGGAAAAGAAGAAACACCCACAGCAGGTTTTTCCGATTCAAAAATGCACCTGAAAACACAAACCAAACCAAAATAGGGGGTTTCTTAATCGTTCAAGGCTTTATATATCCGCTACTGTTCATGTACACGGAGGAGGACAGACTGTCTGAGCTGACCAAATGGACGGGGGAAGGGGAAATTAAACAAGAAGTAAGGTCGAGGTGTCAAACCCCACAAGTCTGAGACATTCCCGAGGACCAAACCGGGAGCGTGTGTTGGCCTGATTATACAAATGTTCTTGCAAGTGTCTTCGGCTGTTTGTCTGCGAATGTCTTTCCCAGGTTGTGTTTGTGTGTTTGCCAGTGTGTGCCACGGGAAGCACCAAAGGAAGAGTGTGAATGTCGTGGGTTGTGTTTGTGTGCGTAGGCAGCTGTTTATAGGTTAGGCGGAGGTGTCAAACCATCCAGGGCTAATGGTGAAACAGCTGTGGAAATGTACCCAAACGGAAGGATGGGGGAAAGAAACACCATATATTCTAGTTTAACTGAAAGTACTCTGATGCCCTAGGTTATTATCATGTGCCTCCAACTCGTTTCAGGATGAAGTTGAGGAATTCAGAAGCTGGGTGTGATATTTAACCAGACTCTGTTGAACCAGCACAAAGTGATTCCCGTAATAGATATGAGAGGCTCCTTCATTGAACTTGGCTGGAGGTTTTAGGAAATGTGGGCCAACTCCCATTACCGGGATTAACCAAAAAAATAAGCAAGTGTTAGACTGTTTCTTTGCTTTTTTATTACCACCACTTAACCATGAGCGACACAGTATTGGGTGGGAGGCCGACTGCGTATTTAGCACAATCAGCGGCACATCACACCTACATTTAATAAACCCAGAGGTGAATAATTGTCGGAAAATCTGACTGATGTTAGAAGCTGCATTTCTTCCTTTTCATTCTTGTCCTTAACAAGTCTAGAAATTAATGTCTACAGGCATTTCCATGTTCATTTATGGCACGCCGAGGGAGTGCGAATGTTGAAAGGGAGTGTTTTTGTCTTTTTGTCTAGTTTAAAGATTTAGTAGACAGACAAAAGCACTCTGTTATAAACCAGGGGTGTCAAACAAAACCGGCTCGCCAGAGAGTCCAATCTGGAACTGGGATGATTTTGCAACGTGCAAAAATTACATACAAGACGTTAACAGCAATTTTTTAATAATATCTTCTATTCTTAATTTGTCCACTAATGGCTGCATTGTTTTAAGCGTAAGAATTGTGGAAGTATCAAAACTAAACAGCAGGTGGCTAATGCACCGAAATTGACTTTATTTTCCTTAAAAAAAGTTCAGGTTGTACATGAAATGTTTTGCAAAAGTAGAATTTATTAAATGTAAACATTTTCATAATGTATTTATTCTTCTTTGCACTAAAACAAATCGAAAAATTTGGAGTTTTTGGTATTCATAGGTTATTAGTCTATTACAGGGGTGTCAAACATACGGCCCTGGGGGTTAAAACCGGCCCAGCGGAGAGTCCAAACTGGCCCGCAGGATGAATGTGCAGAGTGCAAAAATGATACGAAGTCATTAACTGTAATTCTTTAAAAAAAAACTGCTATTCCTAATTTCTCCAGTTGGGGTCTGTTTAGAAAAATGTTTTAGTAAGAGTTGACCCAGAACTAAACAACAGGTGGCAGAAATTTATTTAAGAAATTTAGTTTAGTTGTTTATAAAACGTTTTGTAAAAGGATTCAATTAATTTAATGTAAACATTTTCATAATGTTCTTGTTCTTCTTCGCGCTAAAACAAAGGGAAACATTTGGAGGTGTCGTTATTTATAGGTTAAGTTACCGGCCCGCTTGAGATCAAATTGTGCTGCATGTGGGCCCGAACTAAAATGAGTTTGACACACCTTTTTATATTAAAAGTTTAACTTGTAATTTAGACTTTTAATATATTGGACAATAATAATATTAAGAGCAGAACAAGGAATAATTTTAGTGCAGATTCTGAATTGTTTTTCAGAGAAATCCACTTTTTTGATATCGGAGTGTAGTTTTCCAGCAGCCCATGAATCCAATACGCCCTCATCTTGCTGCAACTTGCTTCATGCATCAATCTCTCCTCTTTCAACTCCTTTAATCTTCGCAATTCTCGAGTTTTTTGAAGAAACTTCACACACTCGGCTATGATAGCTATCTATGTCTACCAATGCAACGTGTAAAACTAGACAGACATCAAGGTCATGCACAGCCTCCCCTCCCCTCCTCATAGCTGGGTTTCAGGCTACGGGTTCTGTGTCTCCTGACAATTTTGCACAATATAAATAAAACTGCATTGAATTAAATTTGAGAACAAAGGCCAAACTAGATAACAGCTAATTCATTTGGACGTGTGCCACCAGCTGGACAGGATGGGGTTCAACAGACGGTCGACATGCGGCCATTGAAAAGAGTTTGCTCAGTTTTATTCACCAATATGTGGCAGTGGGGCAGAAATCTGTATAGGGAGGATTCTACGGTGAAATATTTGAAGTTATGTTCAGAAAGAGACAGACCACTGACGCCCCAAGCACACATTATTGACAGTGTTGGGTGTGAATTAATAATACAGCAGATCGCCTTAGGTGTAATCTGTCAATAGGACGCACGGCCTTCAGATTTGTTTTCCAACATTGTTTCTATCTATCATCCAAGCCCTGGATGATAGATATTATGCATGAGTCTGTTTTCTCTGTACATGTTTGCGTGTTCTTCTGCACAGTAGTGATTGAGTGAATGCTAATAATCAAGCAGCATTCCTCCCTAGACCCTATACTGATATAAAGACTGCTTCTTAAGTAGGTGTAATTTACATTTCCACATATAGCCACAGGTATATTTGCGGACCAATCAATGGTGAATAACTGAGTGTTTATTGAAGAGTGTGGATGTGGTTTTAACAGTAAGCTATAAACAGGTTAAGAGCCCCCATTAAAGCGCATTCATAATCGACTCAAGGTCAAACTTTTTTAAATGAATGCTGCTCTCTTGTTAGGAATAAAATCCGATGACCGAGCATGGCCACAAAGTAGCTTGCAATGTCACTAGGTTTCAAAAAAAAAAAAGGTGAGTTGGATATATTATTGGAAATCCATGTCTATTGTACAGAACGTAAAGGTATTAGTGTCTGCTCTGCTGCTCATTTAAAGTGTTGATTGGATATGTCATGAAACCAACTCCTATATTAATTTTTCCCCCAATTTATTTTTTATTTTCCAACCACATTGCTGATTGATATAAGAACAATTACTCCTGTACCAGGCTACCTCCTAAGCAGCCCCAGGCTTTACTAATGAATGCAATTTAAGTGTTTTAGGGGATTTCATACCAGTGATGGATGATGGTGGACGGGGACCTATTTTGTGTTGTGGTGGAGGTGTATTAATCATTATTAAAGACGGCTTAAATGCTTTCCCTACGCGCCAAGGTGATTTAGACTCTTGGATGGACAGTTTGTGTAACACTGAGGGACCTGCAGCTGGTGGTTTTCATAATGAAGCACTTACTCAACCTGCTGCCAAGAGACTGCAAGGTCATGATAAGCCGTTATACTGTAGTCAGAGTGAAGCAGTTTATGGACGTGCTCAAGGACAAACACAAATATACACCAAGGAACACACACATGGAAAGACATAACAACCCTGCAATACAGCAATGCAGTAGAATGCACACACTAGAACATTGGTGTTAATAATTACAATTACGCTAAACCCCCAAACTGAAGCATTATCACCTTTTGCAAATATCATCACATAGCAACTACAGGATGATTAGCACAGCTTTGCAAGAGCCAGTCTCAAAGATCTCAATTTTGTTCTCTTTGGCGCAGGGGTTGCGTTAACCGAATATTTTCGGTGACGGAAAAATCTGAAGGCCATCCGTCATTTGGACAGACTGCAATTCACATCCCTGACCACTTGGTGGCGAGTGAGCTTATTAATTGGCTCTTGTCTCTCATCGCAGTTTGCGTTCCAAACATCGCGGAACTTTTGTCGGTGCACAATTTCCTGGTACACCGATTATACTGATGCACACGTCAGAGCTCGGCTGTATATATGTCTATGTGGCTAACGGCTACCAAAATGGAATTTGCATACCAGCGAAGCACTTCAACCCTACGGTACCGTTTAACAGCTGTTTACGCTAGCAGTCCCCTTCCGAGTACGGACAAGACGTGTCGGCAGTCGAAACTTTAAATTTAAAAAAAAATTAAAATGAAGGGTAAAAATAGATTATGACGGGATTTTTAAGACCCTGTCAGTCAAAATGATGGACAACGAAAAAGTCTAGCACAACCTCTGCTTTGGCGACACCTTTGGCTTTACGGAAATTGTGCTAACTGCAGGTGTGTTTTTTTAAAAGATCTAAACTATGTTTACATGCGCAGCTGTTTCATCAGACAACAAGGATGTCCTGATCAAGTTATTTTGCCCCCCGATCCGATCCCGATCATTTAACAATAAGTGTCGGCCGATCTGAAGTTAATATAGTGTCAAAAGTACCTTGGCTCCAGAAGCTCCAATAGAAACCCTGTGTTCTCTCTACCCCAGAAATGGGCAGATCATCCTACACCATAAACCCTCTCTAATGTATTTCACCATGGCGCTGTTTCTCTTCTTTCAAACGTTCAGTGTTGTTTCGGTGAAGCCTTTGCCTGAGTGTACTCATTGTATTCCGCTTAGTTTTTTCTATGATAGTGGCTAATCAAGTTGAATAACGACTCTATACTACCGCCTAGCCAAATATCCACATTGCATAATTTCTGACTGACATTTTCCAGAGTAAACTTCTTCCACCCAGCAGACATGATTAGTCATGTTATTTTGCTTATTCTGCTTCTTCTTCTGTAATTTTTGGCAGTTTTGAAACTTGACAACCGACATTAAAACAGAAGAAAGAGAAGTTTTTTTTTTTTTACGTGGTACAGGGTGTGTGGTTTTGGTTTGTGGCAGACCTAAAACAAATAACTAAAAAACATCCGATCCGATCTTTTTAAAGATACTTGGATCGTCCCCGATACCGATCAAGACAGATTGAAACCACCCAGATTCCAATCCAACTGTTTACATGGACGCTAAAAAGGTTATCAAACCATTGTGTTTTCTACCGGCATGTTTCTGTTCTTTAATTTAGACCAAGAAACCTGTCATGTCACTTGCACAGAAACAATGTAAAGGTTGACACCACTCTGATTGAAAATTGTTTCCATTGGTGAGTTTTAGCGGTTTAGCACAAACAAAGCCAAGGTAAGGTAAACTGATTTATTTTTTTGTTCTTGATGTAGGCCACACATGAAATGCACATATTGCTGGTGTTTTCATGTATTTGGATTATTCTGGAGACTAGCAGAGAAACATGTACAAGCCCTTCATGTTCATCTCAATTTTCACGCACCTCACAGGTGGTATATGGCATACATTCACACACTAGACATATTCAGGCAGAGCGTGACAGAGAAGGAAGCAGTTCTCATAATAAAAAGACAGCAGAGTCTTCAAAGTAAGCATTCATTCAGAATGTCACTTTATTAGCTTCGCTCAAGTCGACGCCGGCAAACCAAAACACAGCTAGGTGCATCATGAAAGACTACTTGACTGGATCCCAATCAGCAGACACATCAGCGACTTCCTGCATGGCTTATGCTGAGGGAGAGGATCCGTGCGTTTGTGGAAAAATGTAATTACCCCGACTTGAAAGGCACAATCAATCTGTCCTCTTTACGAGGAGCAGTATGGGATATGCGGAGATCACCGCTGCGCTTTGCCGTAGCACATCATTAATGTTTTATTTCACGCAGTTGAGAAAGAAAAGGGAAAATTGAAGCGTAGTCGATTAAATTAAGGCAATGAAAACAACTTTGGTTTTAAGGCAGGGATTTAACACATTGGTATGAGGTTATGTAACCTGGTTTCAACAACTAGACAAGAAGCTGGTTACCTCGCCCAGTTGGCATTGGGAAACATGCACACCCACGGCCAATTTTAGAATCACAGATTAACTTATTACATGTCAGACACCACACCACACCACGCCACACCACACCACACAGGCGGAACAAGCAAACGCCACACAGAATGGCCCTTGACAGATTCAAACCCAGAAATATCTTTCCAACCACTGCGCCACTACTGCCTCAAATACTCAAAGGCTTGAGAAATATTTACCATCTCTTAATTTTCCAGTGGCATAAAAGGTCACTCAAATAATCAGTGAGCAACCACCTATGACTGATGCTAGCTCTGCTTTGTTGAAAATTCCTGCAAAGACTATTTATACAAAGACTTCCTAACATTAGCAACCTATACCGGACAGATGAGACAAACCATAAGCTGTCACTAAAGTGTGGATAACAAAGAAACAGCTGTGACAGCGCTGCCTGTAAATGAAACCGCCCCTGCTGTGTTTGTGCGCAGGTCAAAACTCTCAACTTGTTTGTTATCTTTTTCCGCTATGTAAAATTTTCCAGAACAACCCACATCGACATGTTGAAACAGCTACATCCAAAAGGGATTTTTAGCTCCTCATTTCAGTCAAATGGGGTCATTTTTTTTCCCCCAACAGCGAATCATCAGTTATAGTAACACATCATCAGTGTTAACAGTAAAATAATCAGTTACAACATCTGTCATCAGTTTCTAATTCTAAATATGGCCATATTATGATTGGCGTAGTGACATCACCTTTTTCCAGGTGAGCCTCACCCACTCTTTTCTCTGGAGCCCAGAGAGAGAAATGCAGAGAAATTTGTTCTCACTCCTGGGTCTGCAAGAACAAGAACAAAGTTTGTCCTGGCCAGATCACTTATACTTCATGAGAAACTCTAGTGCCAAACTCCGGGGAAGTCCTCATAGGGAACTTCCACTGCAGAATCATAAGCGTCACATTGTGGGAGATGCGCGACATGGACATAACCCGTGTATAAAAGAACGACAAGAGGCGCTTTTCTTACTATTCTGGGAGTCGTTTTGACGGCCGTGTCCGTCGGACCACACCGTTTATCCAGCATGCTCCCACACACGGTATGCAGATCTCTGCCCAGGAGAGACTAGCAGTCACACCTGGGGTCGCGTTAACCGAATATTTTCCGTCATTGACCGTTTTTTTTTTAAATGTGACGGAAAAATCTGAAGGCAATCCGTCATTTTGACAGACTGCAATTCACACCCCTGAAGTGACCTTATTAATTGGCTCTTGTTTTTCATCGCAGTTTGCGTTAATGAAACTTCAATGAAAATTAAATGCGATTGAATATGTCTTTATTATCATTTTAAAAAATTAAAGTGACGGGTAAAAATTATGACAGAATTTTTATGACCTTGTCAGTCAAAATGACCGACAACGAAAAAGTCTAGCGCAACCCCTGGGTCACACAGCAAATATTAGCATCTGGGAGCTCACAGCATGGCTTGCTAGCATTTGCGCTTTTCCCACTTTTTCTGCATTAACCACTCCCACTTT
>JASGAT010336439.1:0-23555 GCA_030220025.1 Chelon auratus | reverse complement strand
AGATTCAGTGTCGCCCGCTCTGGCCCCTGGAATGCATCTAACTATGGTCGCTGGTTTCTCTATCTTCACGTTCCGCAAAATAGAGTCGCCAATCACCAGAGTTAAAAAGGAGTTACTGACTGGTTTTCTAAGGAATTTAAATTCAATTAAACAGTGCTGAAATGTTCTCATATTTGATTTTGTTGCTTGCCGTCAACACTCACTTGATTTCCAGGGGGCCCAGCTACACCGCTATCTCCCTGTGAACAAAGATTTGTTTATGCGTGCTGCACCATGATGTGGACTTGCGCACATTAATAATCCATGACAACGTAACTTCTTATCTGGATCTGGAATTTAAGAAAACGATGGCATTAAATCTAACCTTGACTCCCTTGGGTCCGGCAATGCCTGACATCATGGATCCATCTGCTGCAATGAGAGACCCTGGCTCACCCTTTTCACCCTGCATGCACACACAAGTTAACAAACAATATGATACACAAATATTTTTGTGTGAATGCAGGAATGTGTGAGCAACATATCATGGCTTTTTGATGGACAATTTAATCTGCTTAAACATTATGGAAAGTCTGTATTTGCATGGCGCACATACTTACTTTGACTCCTGCTGGTCCTTGAAGACCAGGCAACCCAAGGTCACCCTTTGGACCCTGTGGTCCCTGCAAACATGCGGAGAGTTAAACAAAAGACTAATACCATTTCTAAATGCTCTCTCATATCAGGAATTATAGTCAAGTTAGTCATAGCCAAGTTTGCGGATTAATTTGTACAGGCATAAACCAACAACTGCTACTGAAGCGAGATGTTTTTGTTTTCGTGACATCAAGATCATCTGGTCTACACTGGATGTTGTTGTTTTTTTTTTTGTCTGATACTCACAGCAGGTCCCTGAGCTTCAAAAATCCCTGAGAAGTTGAAGGCACCATCTGTATCATTAAGAAGAAGCTGAAGAGACAGAAAGAGAGCCTTGTCAATGAATGCTGAATGGTTTTTTAGGTCGGGACGGGATGCAATCATGTTCTTCAATACTTCAACGAGATGGGACAGCACAGCACAGACACTGCAATGTACATTTTACCAAGACCAAAGGTATGGATGGTATGGACACACCAAACCCAAGCAGCGACCACTGGCAACAAAGGCCTAGTGTGCCAAATGTTATCTCAAAACCTGCAGGTGGCAATAGTCTGTTTTAATCATTCAGAAGGAGAAACTGAAAGAGTTATGCTCATCAGTTGGTCTACAGTAGGTCTGACACCAGCCAAGGGATGACCATCGGCTTAGTACAACACAGCCTTAAGCCTAGAATGAGCTTTGGTCGGATGATACTTACATCCTGAAGGTTGATAATGGGTCCCGGAGGTCCAGGTGGTCCTGGAGGGCCAGGTCGGCTCAGCCCATCCCGTCCAGCCGCTCCCTGAAAAACACAACTGACATTTTAGTCTTACAGAAAATATTAACACAAGCACATACATCCACTCAGTAAGAGTTTCACCTTTTGTCCTGGGTCACCTTTGTCTCCCTTTGGTCCCTGTAAACGTAAATAAATACAACTAATTAGTGTTCTTCCATTGCTACATATTTAATCCTGCATTTTTTTGTTACAGTTACAGAAATAGACTGAAATCAATAGCGTTTATTCAACTACGGGGAGAAAACACAATGAAAGTCAGAATAATGTACAATACATACCTCTGGCCCTGTAAGTCCCTCCAAACCTGGAAGCCCTGGTGGTCCTTTAACACCTGGCTCCCCCTGCAAGGAAATACTGTCATGTTTCTTACTGGTAAAATGCTGCTATTGATTGTAATTCTTCACTCCTCACAACAAGGCGGGTTGTAAACCTTTAAGAGGACATCGTCTCCATTCTCCATCATCTAGCCAAAAGCTGATATCCCTTCTCACCATGAGGCCTTTCACTTAACAGGCATTTACTGACCTGGAAGTATCTAGACTCCTGCTGAGATATTCTTAACATCTTAAGAAGCACAACAGAGAGACAGTTGAGATAACAGCAGACTTACCTTTTGGCCTGGCTTTCCTGGAGAACCGTCTTCACCCTAGGAGAGACATGAACGGGAAATAAAAAGCGTCGGTTAATGATTTCATTTACACACAACCTCACCATAGACCTAAAACAATAAAAAGACGCACACAAACAAATATATTACCTTGGGTCCTTGAGGTCCAGGGTTTCCTGGGGGACCCTGTGAAAACCAAGCCAGTATAGTATCTCAGGTGACATAATCAACTTATATGATGATATTATGACACAGTCATGGTTTCAATGTTATACCTGTGAACCTTTGGACTGTGCAGCTCCCAAACTACCCTGCATCCCAGATCCTTCCAGGTCCTAAAAAAGTGCAACAAGCACAGTGTGTATCCAACATGTCTAAGCCTTTCCATAAAATGATCATGGCAGCAATTAATAACTCATTAACACACACTAGTTTTAACGGACTCACTTGCTAGAAACTGGGCAGGTAATCTAAGTGCATTGATCCTTTCTTTATTTTCCTTTCCTCATTTCAAATGATAACAACCACCACGGCAAACTTGCCCAACCATGCATTAGAGGGACCCAACACACCTCGAAGTCCAGGGTGACGCTTCGTCCTGGAGGGCCTGGGGGGCCAGGAGGACCAGGTGGACCCCTTGGGCCAGGCTGCCCTTCTGGACCCTCTGATCCCGGAGTGCCTGGGAACCCTGGTGGGCCCTGATCTCCCTGAAAGAGCCAGATGATGCTGATTAAATCATGTTCAAAACTGTATATATTCAGCCAGTTGATAAGTTAAACATATTATCCAATCCAATATGACAAGCAGATCTTACCTTTGTCCCTGGGTGCCCACTCAAACCAGGCTCTCCCTATTCACAATCAAATAAGACATAATAAAATCATATTAGCTTCAGCATGGACAAGAAACACACCATTGTTTCTGGTATGAATTAAAAAAAGCAGAGAAGCTATTGCAGTACAGACTTGTTTACACGCAAGCCCGCTGGCTTTATTAGTCCACGGGGTCACCTCATTAGGAGCTCGGCTCTTTGTGTGCGGTGGTTGTTAAGCTTGTGTGTAATTGTTTGTTTTTTTTGTGCTAACAGAGTACTAAGAGACCTGCTCAGGGGAAATCAGAGCGGCTTCATAGAGAAGGCAGCGTGGTAGCAATCAAACACGCGAGATCAAAGTTGGTGTGCTGTGCGTTCACACTTGAGGATTTTTAATCTGCACCGAATAAGTTGGCGCATAAAATCACCATGTTTATAACGGTAACTGTGTAAAACTAATTAACAACTGATTAAAAGACTTAAATTCAGCTTAATATCTCATATTTCTTCCTTAGAACTAATGCATTATGATTACTATCGGCCTCACCTTATCTCCTTTCTCTCCAGCAGGCCCTGGATCGCCATCTTTTCCATCAACGCCCTGCAAGAGTGACAACACTATATTTGTACAGAGCTACAGTAAATACTGTAAACTTGTAGTAGTAGTCCATTCACAGCATTAGAAAGCGCTTCTAACGTTATAACAAAAAAGACACATTTCCCCCAACAGATGCTACAGCTGCTTTCATATTCAAGCTCTTAGAGTCGTTCATTTTTGTAGTTCTTGCCGTCGCTGTTACCATGACTTGACGTTTCGGTAGAAAAGTGCTTTTACATTTAAACTAAACTTTGATGAAGAGTGTGTAAAATGTCAACATTTATAAATGAACACAATCACACACACGCTTGCATACTTCATACTCAAATTATTGGACTGTTAAAACACATTTCCAGAAACTCTCTCTGCAACAAGTAACGGCAGGAAAACAGTAAATGAACATGGACTTTTCAGAGTTGGGGTAAAATACTGTCTTTTTGGTCCCTCGTATTTGAGGGGACCAGATGTTAATACCTGACCAGACCCTGACCCAGAACCAGAGCCACTAAACCACTCCTCAACCACCTGAAAACAGAACTTGGGTCAGCAATGCAAGTGGACTCAGTGAACTTTAAAATAACCTCTGGTGCTAGCTATATCTCCCCTCCTTTACTGAAAAAAATATAAATTAATAGCTTTTTTTAATGCAGCTTCACAATATTACATTTCAAGACTAATGACATTTTGATCCCTACCAAATGTCAGTAGTTTTAAACTGAATAACTGAAATCTTTCTGAATGATGGAAGAAACTCACGGGGAGTCCAGGTTCACCATTCTCTCCATCTTTCCCAGGAGGCCCAGGTGGCCCAGGTAAGATGTCCTCATTTGGGTTACCTGGGAGCCCAGGCTGCCCTGGGGGGCCTGGAGGCCCTGGAGGACCCTGATAACACAAGACAAGAACCCTCAAAAATTAAAAATGGTGTAGAACAGTACTTTGCATACATCTGATCATTATATTTTTGTGACAAACTTACCCTGATAATCTCTGCGTCACTGTCGAAGTCTTCAAATCCAGACCCCTCCTGATGAATAGACGTCATATAAGGAGACAATTAGCCATGAAATAAAACTGGGTCACAACTCTAAAACTGAAATGCTTAATGTTGGCTTTCGGGTAGATGCTATCATGTGTAAAATTTGTAATTGTCAAAACAGTGAATATTTAATTTTGTAGACATTTAACATTACCATACACCAAAAACCAACAGAAAATGAACAGTGACCGTAAACAACTAACCAGAAACGTGGAAGACTTGCTGAGCCGACCTGGAGGTCCAGGTGGTCCAGGAGGGCCAGGTAGTCCAACACCAGTATCACCCTGAGACACACGACAGTGGCATGTGTTTTTAATTAATTCATTTATTTAAGTGATTAATTCCTTGTTCAAACAGTGGTTAAATTATATATTGTGTACCTTTTCTCCCTTGAGACCAGGGTCTCCTGGTAGTCCAGGGAATCCTGCGGGTCCCTGGGAAAAACAATCACAGCTTTGATCAGTGCCACATCACATATGAGATGTAACACATATAACATGACACGATAGCTGCACTGTCACCTTGAGTCAGTAAACAATTCGGACCAGCAATTAGAATCAGTAATAAAAGTAAATTAGTCCTTGTTTTTCCCACAGATATCGGATAATGACCAGACTAGAAGGAACGTATAAATCTACAGGACTAGGAGGGTTTTACTTACTTGCAAACCAGTTTCACCTTTGCTTCCCTGGAGAATAGAACAAAAAAAAAAACAACAGTTAATCAGTTTATTTTATATGTCCTGTAATCCTGTCATAATCAACAGAGGTGTGCTCTAAATAGCTCATCTCATGTTCTGTAAAAATAGAAAACGATGTTCATTTAAAAACAGACTTTGACTGCAGCAAATCAAGGCAACAAACAGATAAAACTCACAGGCTGTCCATCATTTCCCGGACGCCCAGTTGGGCCTGGAGGTCCCTGTGGTCCCTGTGGTCCTTGTGGTCCTCGTGGTCCTGGCTCCCCTTGCGCTCCCTCTCCTGAGGGTGCCCCTGAAGGACCAGGGGGTCCTGGGGGACCAGCTGGACCCGGCTCCCCTCGTTCCCCTTTCTGTCCCGGAGACACCTGCAGGGACTGAACAGTGAAAAAAAAAAAGTATTAATTCATTCCTTCACTCACTAGACTGCAGTAAGCCACCAAACAAAGGGCTATCATAACACTAACTCAATTCAATGGCACATCACATGAGTACATAATTAGATGAACAAAATGTGATATTTTGTGATCATTATGATGTTTTGGTTTTGTGTAATCAGGAAAGCAGGATTCCAATTGGGACAGTGTCCCTGCTGTGGTAAGTGGGGCACAGTTGTACAACAAGTAACTAGGTGAGGGTTTATTTTTAAAGGTCAGAATCTTTCATTTGTGTGGTTAAATCCTCATTTAACTTGAGAAAATCTTCACTTACTGTATCAGTGCTGGAGACCGGAGTAGTTAGCTTAAACGATTTAACTGAAACAGAGAGACAAATAGAGCACATAAAAAACAAACAAACAAACAAGTTTTGCGTACGTGTTTTTTTAAAAGGTGGAACCGTACTCATGGCTATCTATATGACCTAATAAGACACACATTAAACATTAAATTAGGGCAAGTGAGAGTCCAGAAAAAAGACACAGGAGGAGAGGTGGCGGTACGGCCTCTTCTAGCACCATCTGCTGGTTAGTTTTGGAGTTACATCAGAGATGGTGCAGCCTCATGTATACATATTTGAATTAAATACAAAAACAAAAAAAGGTTTGCAAAAAAGGTTTTCAACAAATACAAATATCTTAAAATATTATGTATAAAAATAAATAAAATAAATTGTTTACACGTTTTACCTCTTACTGTGGTCATCTCCACCTCATGTCCAGAGGTTTCCTCAATATCTTCATCTTCGTCATCGATAAGAGGCATCTCAGTGGGCGGGGCTTGAACAGGGACGCTGTACGTGGGGTCCACATCTGGATGAGGCTAAAAAAAATATAATAATACAAAATAACTATGAACTAAAACTATAAAAACATTATTAAAAAAGCCAAAAAAGTTAAAGTAATTACATGTAAGTATAACAAATCGGTCTGAGGAAATATTTCCACATATTTCAATAAAAAAAAAACAACAACTTGAAATTACAGACTAGCTTAACTCTGTTAAACATTTTCTGACACTAGCTTTTGCCTTTCTGATTTATTCATTAACAGCTCATTCATTTTATGTTACAATCCAATAAAACTGGTTGGTCTAAAATGAAAGGAACCTCACATCCTCACATGGCGCCAAGCCGGTTCGTTTTTAATATCACTTCTGTGAGATTCTGTTGCGAGGATAAACTGTCTTGACTTCATGCCTCAGAAAAACTCACTGTCCTGTTTATGAATGATCTGCGGAGCTGACTGCCAATGAAAAAGCAATAAATATTTTTCTCTTCCTCAAGAGCGTTGGATTTGAATCTGATCTTCTGACTGAGGCTGAGGGGGGAAAGTTTTATGGTGCTCAGACTGGCTGCATAACAGCTTTCGCTGTCATTCGGAAAACTGCTCCTTCCAAACGCTGTGCTAAGGTCACTGAGGTACTTCAGGTAGTATCTGTGAAGTGTGGATTTTGCACCGTGTGGTTTGGGCGAATGAAGCAAATCTCTCTATTTTCTGCTAGTAAGTAGACTATCTATATGCAGCGAGTCACTGTAAACTTCAGTGGCTCAGATAAGGATGAGATCACGCTGGTTCAGTCCTCTAAAGTGTTGCGACGTTTGATAAAGTTTCTGTCTGAAGTTTAGTTCATGGTGCACAAATGTTTCTACAGGCATACATGTACTTTTCTTACTGCAAATTAGTCATTTGTGAGCAGTCTCAATAGTTTAAGTCAATGGGCTGACCCTAAAAGATGACCTGTGTGGCCTTTGTTTTGCTCTTCAGTCAGGAAGAAATCTTTTACTATTTATCTGCTGTTTTACAGAACACGTCATGACATGTTGTTTCCTCGCCGTTAGCCAAGCAACTGCAGATAAAGACTGTGACTCACAGTCATGTGTTTTGCCTTTTCCCTCTTCCCTCTCTCTCCCCAGGCGTCTTTCGGTTCCAACCTCGGAGCAACCGTTTCAAGTTCCTTCATCAGATAACAGTTAAAGACAGGAGAAAGACGGGAGTGCAGGGCCAGCGGCAGCTTCTAAGCTGTGTGTGTGTGGCTTCAGTTTGTTTTGTTATCATGGAGGTTTTCCATATTGTTTGTTGGTTGTTGAGTAGTTTTACCTGTCACTGGGAATTAAAGATTTACTCAAATTAACACACAATAAACACTAATTGCTGCATTGGATTCTGCTTTCCTAAAAACAATTTAAATATTCCTGTCGTGACATATTTTATTTACTAGCTTATAATGCCTAGAAGGAGAGTATTAAACACAGCATGATGTTAATGTTGAGAATATGATTTTATTTTGAAGGGTATTAACTGGAAATGTTATGGGAAGTGATCTGTGTGCTCCATGGATAACTCCTCCCAGTGATTTAGGACGATGTGAAAGAAAAGTCACGTCATTTTAAGTTGATTACCGCCGTGTCTTTCTTGTTCTTTCTTCTGTGTAAACTGCAGCAGATGTTTATTGAATGCTCCGTCTGAGCCATATCCATTTTTGTCTTCATTTGACGCCTTCGCGGCGGTACAGTTCCCCCACTTAGCCTCTCGTCCAAACCGGGGACGTAATACGTTTGTACTGAAAACATGAAGCTGCAGCCTGCAGACAATTAGTTTAAGCAAGCATGAAGACAGGAAACGGGCAGCCTGGCTCTGCGCTGAGTTTAAGTACTGTACATCAACCTGCGCCTGTCAGAGAAACAGACACAGTGTGTGTGTCTGTGTCTTAAGGGGAGTTTCTTTTCTGCAACTGTGACACTGCAGTCCCTGTTGGCAGCCTTGAAGTCTCACAATGACAACAACACAGAGTCTTGTACAGCAGATTTTAAGAAATTTGCACTGTGCCAGTATGCCTGTACCCCACTGCTTTCAGTCTGTCTGCTAAGCTAAGCTTATTGGTTCCAATCTCCTCATGAAAATGACAAATGTTCCAAACCGTGGAACCATTTCTATGACAGAAACAGTCCAGTTCTCGTTCTAAGCCCTGCCCCTCCACACTGTCCTCCAGTTGAATTGGTTTTTTATCTTATTTCAGAGCACACAGAGCTGCCAGGGAGCAGCACATATCACCATGCTCCAGTCTCCACCAGACCTAAAAGGATAAGAGCTGTTTTCTTTGGTCCAGGTCCAGCCCGGCTAAACATGAGAACCAGAAGGATAACGAGGGGCATATGCACAAACCATGGTAAACTCTTTTTTCTCCACAATCTTCTTCACTTCGTTTATGCCTTCGAGGTCGTCATCATAAGCATCGTCCCCGCTGCCGTATCCAGAAGCCTGGATGAAAACGGGAGGAAACAAAGGGATCAGAAGACAGACACAGAGAAAAGGACAGAGAAAATTAATAGACAAATTCCACTGAGTTCAAGCTGAACCGGGATGAGAAAATATGAGACAATTAAATGAGGGAATGGGCCAGAAATACACGCAGAGTCTGGTTCCCACGGTGTCTGTCATGACCCTTTTAGTACACACTGTAGCTTATCTTTAAAAACACTGCATATCAGATGATTAATGTCCCCATTATTCAGACTTATCTTAACTTATCTTAAACGGCATTACACTACTCGAAGTTGCCAAAAGTATATGGACACCTTATCATTACACCAGTCTGGACTGTGTTGAAGTCCCAGTTTTGTCTGAGCCATACATTTAATGTAAACTATCCTGCAGTGCCATGTTGCCACCAGCAGAGGGAGTAGTAGCCACATGTTTTCAGTGCAGAGTACCTTCTTTCAGACAGTTTCACAGCATTAGTGTGTTTTTCGTGCAGACTCACGTAAGGATCGTCCTCCTCGCACTGGTCATCTGGGGCCGTGGGATCTGACTTCAGCACTAGCTGCTGGATGGAGCCCTGGAGAGAGCGAGGAGTGGAAGAAGAAGAGGAAGAAGAGGCGAGCCCGTTGTTACATTGCGTGGTAATTTAGTTCATTCTGTGTCATTGAATTTTATTGAAGCTAGGCGGACATTTCCCACACACCAGCGTGGCCTTCTCTGTCCCTTCTGCTCAGCTGTTTATCCATCTCTTCCTCCCTCATTACGCCACACATAATTTAGCACATACCCAAATGCACACATTAGCAGACACACTCGACGCTTTCACACACTGCTGCAAACATCTGGCTGGGAAACAGGTGTCCGTCTCTGCTCCAGAGACAATTTTTGCGTCAAGCTCAGAGCACCAGTCTATCATTTCAATATTTACTGCAGCTTATTTACATAAAAAATAAGGCTTTTAGGTGAGCAAGTGCTGTCAGACTTTGAACAGATGGTATAGCTATATGTAATGTCAGTAAAGCTTTTAGATTAGATTAGATAGATACTTTATTTATCCTGTGGATGCTGATGTTTTGATCAGTGTACTAGCTTCTTTCTGGCCTTCAGGCTCTAACCCTGTGTCGACCGATGTGTGGCGTCTTCTGAAAGTACTTCTGGCTGAAGGTGTCACAGGAAGAAACACATTTTTCAAATTTAAAGAAAAATGAGAGAACAATGTCAGTTAAAGTGATAATTAATCAGTTATCGCAAAGAGTTGTAAACCTTTAATGCTGTTCAGGTGGCCTAATGTCTACGCGTATTCGGCCGCAGATGTTGTTCATCTGTAAACACTCATACTACCGTGAATGCTCCTTTAAATCTGAGACTCGGTGGCCCTCCCTTCTTATTAGATCAGTAAATACTTGCTAAACAAAACTTCAGCCAAGTTTGCTGATAACCGAGATCAGGCGAGAGAACAAACACCTGTTTTTAATGGAATGGAGCACGGCCAATGAAAGTCGATGGTAAATGAGAGAGAAACAAAGATGGAGGGAGGAACGGAGAGCAAGCAAGAGAAAAGGAATGGGTGGATGTGAGCTGGGACAGCAAACCAAATCAGAGACATGTGTTAGCTGTAAACAACACATCTGAGACAAAGAATGCGCCACGCAACCTTTTAAGCAGCTTTAACATGTGAATTCGCCCTCGCGTCGAAGCCGCAACCGCGTTGATGAATTTTATATTTGGTCACTTTTTAAATGGTAAGATCATAAACTAAACAGAGCGCGTCAGTGCCAGGGTGCTCAAGTGACACATTCACCAAAGCTGGTGTGTTTGTGACACACATGACTGCATCCAAACGTACTCAAGAGTCTCTGAAATACGGAAATACAAGCGACCGCCAAATCTAGTCAACTGGACATCTTAAAAAATAAAAGTCAGGAAGGCTGATTGAAGTATAATCTCACTCTGGGGGCATTAACAGCGACATTTCAGGTTGTGTAGTTGAGGCTAAGAGGCAAGCTCACTGGAAATGAATTTAAGTCAATAAAATGAAAGCGTTTGGCCTAAAAGGAAAAGGTAGTTCACTCAGGACCACTAAGTTTTTGGCAGTACGGCTCTGTTTTGGGACCTGCCTGCCCTTCCTGCTGCCTACATGGAAGACCCAGCATGAAATGGAGCAGCTGGAGAGGAAATGGTTTTGCAAATCAGCTTAAAGACGAAGCAGCAGGAGTCGGCAGGTTACAGCAGCTGAAATAATGCACCCTGCATAAGATTTGCAATGAATGCATCAGCTGATCAATCAGCTGAGCCTGACCTCAAGGTCTGCCTGAACCTACGCCGTGCTCAGTTCGGCTTTGGTTACCGTCTTAGATGTTATCTTTCTTTTGTCAGGAGGTTTGGTGTAATGGACATGGAGACAATTTCTAAAGCTACAAGGCTGTCGTCTTCAAATCTACCGTGACATGTCTGGAAGTGACAAACGTGACATGGTAGTTAAAGATGAGAAGATGATTCGCTGGTTCCTGTTTGTGGTCAGACTGAAAGCCTCAAACGCTTGCAGCTAATATACCAGATGTTGAGTTTGTATATATTTTGTCTGAGTCGGAGTCTGGGAATCGTCCCCCAGACTGGTGGTTAGTAGTTTTCAGATATGGCTACGAAAAATGTTAAGTACTTCTACTTCCGGGTCCCTTCAGAAAATCACTTTAGATAAAGTGCGTCAGAGGGGATACGCCGTTCATTACCCCTGTGTCCAGGATATAACTTAAAGAACTGATAACACATCATTGTTGCTATACATATTAAATAGTCTCCTTTTGCTATATCATCTGACCATTTGATTTATTTACTTCATACTATGTCAGGATTCTTTGACTGTAGAGCAATATGAGATATGATTCCTTCACAAGAGGACTTGATTCTCAATTGAAATCTCAGCACGCACATCACTGAGTCTTCATATCTTCACCACAAACTCTTTCTGCAAAGCTGCGAAAAAAACACACTGGCATGAGACAAAATATTTACTCCAATTCTTCAGTTTCAAAAGATCATTCACGCCATTTGGGAAACAAATTCACCAGTGTGCTCAAAAGAAAAATTGCTTCGAGGCAAACTATACTTCATAAATTACTCATCCGGAACCAAACTTTCTGAACACTGCGATCAAGCAAAGCATTCAGTGTCTCCGGGAGTATGAGGAAACTCAAAAAAGATGTGAGGGCGTGTAGTACTGCAGAGAGCTTCTGCTGCATTGTGGCTGTTATTAGTCTCCCTGCAGGAGGAGGAGGAGGAGGAGGAGCTGGAGGAGAAGGAGGATCTCTGACTGAGCTGCCAGTTCAAACACTGAACAGCTGGAAACAGACGGTCACCTCTGGTCCTCTTTGTCTGACAGGGGAGGACGGTGTAAAGAGCGCAGTGAAAGAGATGCAGCTTAATGGCAAGAGAAAGAAACACTTAGAAGTCCTAGGGGGGGATATCGCCCAGCTTATGAGTCTTAAACAATGGTATATGCCACATAGGGATCCCTCGCACTGTCATTTAAGGGTAAAGAGCCGAGGAAAGCGGGAGGGATGTGACTTGCAACAGAGGTCCATGGTGTGAGAGTAGACATTCTGCTCTGTTTTAACTTTTTTGTCCCTTAAAACATTTGGATGATATTTGGATGTGATATTATTCAATTCTACTTCATTCATTATCTCAACCAATAGGCATGCTAAGGCTTGTTACATACTCCAGGAGAAGTGAGAAATTTGTTCTCTCTCCTAACCTACGGCTGCGAGAACAAGAAAAAAAATCTGATCTGGTAATTCGTTCCAGGTAAACTCTACTGCCCGAACTCCACTGCAGCATACGTCACAAGCGCTAACGATTGTGGGAGATGGAGGAGAGAGACGACGAGACGCACTTTTCTTATTGCTTTCGGATGTCGGCCAGTCGTTCTGACGACCATGTCCATTCATTCAGCATGCACCCACACACAGTATGCCGATCTCTGCCCTGGAGCGTTTAGCGGTCAAACTGCGAATATTTGCATCTGCTAGCTGACAGAGTGGCTGCTAGCATCTCTGATTTTCTGCAGTAACCACGCCCCACTTCCAATTTCTTACCAATCACAGAATAGATGCCACACGAGAAAAAAGTTCTGACCGGTTGATGTGTTGAGAACAAGATCAGAGAACTCCCAAACGACGGCTGCGAGAACAAACTTCTTGCTTCTTGCGGAGTATGTAACAGCCTTTTAATTCTAGTGGCTTGTAACTGTCAGAGTTAAAGGTCCTAAATTAAAGTGTGTGACACTTTGACTGCTTTTCCTTCTTCTCAGTTGGCTAAAAACATCAATGCGTTACTTGATATTGAGTCGGAGTCAGCCGGCAACTAGCTTTCATTGGCTGAAGCAGTGGAAACGGTTCTATCCAAATGTAAAATAGTGCACCTTCCGTTTTTGTTATGACGCTTTATTAAAGATAAATATGTAAATATAATATTTTGGCAGAACACCAACTGCTATGAGTCATGGGACTGAATGATAATAATTTTATCCTAATTAAATAAACTCTACTGTAATACTATGGGGAGAATTAACCTTCTGTCTTCTTTATTACTGGTCTATGTTCCTGGTTTCTCCTCAAAGTCACTATGAAATCTATAAAAATACTTCTTGTACTGTAGTCAGTCAAAACAAATTGATGCTAAATAAAAAGCCTTTTCGGAAACTTCCACTTTCCAGCTGTGCATCAAACAGCTGTGAGCTTTTAAATGAAGCTCCAGGCAGGTGATTTTGGTCCAAAATGAAACTCTAGCTCCTCGTGATGTAAATACAAACGTCAGAGTTGAGCTTTAAACCACACTAGTTAGAGAAACTTGTTTGATGGATTGTTCCAGCAACAAAATGGACTCCCCTCTGAGAAATAAAAAAAAAACCCTGAACAAACACGCGCTCTCCCCTCAGTGGCTCATTGGATTTCTTTGAAACTCTCCTCGGGTTTCTCTAATAAATGCTGCCTGGCGATAAGAATTTCTTTCCACTGTCTTGGAAATGAAACATCTTGTAGTTTGTCTGGGACGTGACCTTGCATAAGAGCAAATCACGGAAGAAAAGGACAAGAGGTTGAAGAATGTCATAGAAGAGGGTTGTTTATCATTGCTCTAGGTTAGCCATTATTTGGACAGGTTTTATTGTCCTAATGATTCAACACAGATTAATATAAACTCTACTTGTCCTAGGTCATAGCTATTCCCTTTACAATGTATTGTTTTTCTTCTCATCATAGCTTCAGGAAAGTGCTGAACATTTACTGGTTTATTTTCTTTTACAAGAGCACTGAGAGCAGAAAGCAGCGTTGCATGCGTTAGTACCTATTCTCCCGGATCTTATTTTCTCAGCACAAGGATATTTTTAACAGCTATTGTGAGGAACGGGATCCTCCACCCTATCCATCCTCACCATTGTTTGATTCTCTTTAATTGAAGCGCTGGCAGTTGCACACAGTCGCACTCACTGTAAGTCATTCAAGATGAGACGATCATCCATACTCCAAAAATGTAAATCACACTCAGCCTGTCATTTATGAGCTCTCGTAGGATAAAGCAGCGCTCATAAACACATGCGGTCATTCATTCCTCGTCTCCTGAGGCGGTCATAAAGCTGCCAACAGAGACTATTGTGTTCATGTCTCAAATCTAAAGTAGGCAATGTCCCAAACTCCACGTTTGTTTCTGCAACTTGATGTGGATTTCATATCCATTCTTGACTCACTGATCCAAACACAGAGACATTTGGAATGAGGAATAAACTAACTAGGAAAACGGCAGTCATAGAGGGCCAGACAGAATAGGAAACTACAGAAGTGTTGCGTGAAGAGATGATACAGGCTTGGCGCTGCATTCAGGAACAAACAGAACAGTAGATAAAGAACCATCCAGACTCACCACAAACCTCGCAAGGCCTGTACCCCCAGCGTTCCCTACAAAGATGCCTGAGCTGGCCTCGAAGGTCAGAGGCTGTGCGCTCCGGGCGAAGTCCACTCTGTGGTATTCCTCACAGTCCATGTAGAGACGCACCTGCAAGGACAAGGGCACGCATGCTTCAACTCTGAAACCATAAGCCATACGCAGTGTCATATATTATCTGAGATCTAAGTGTAACTCATTGACAAAGTACTCAGACGTTAAATAGATATCTGCAACATATGTCAAGTAAGGGGAGAACGCACCCATTTCCACAGGGATTGTCATAATAAGAAGCTATTACATAAGATAAATGTTAAAGCCTGGTGCCTTTTTTTCTTATTGCCAATTAATCCTATAAAAAAATAGAGGCAACAGTGACTTCAAGCTAATAAAAACTATGTGCCGTGTAGCCAGGGCCTGGATGTTTCTCTGTGCCACAAAACTCCATTGTTCTCAAAAAACAAACAAACGTTGGACACATTAATATATCTATTTAAACACACTCATTAAACAGCTGAAAACTATCAAAAATCTGATTATAAAGATATCAAAGTTGTTGGTTTTCAGTTTTATGGAAAACTGTTTACTAGTAATTCAATGTTGGGGGGTATACTGTCTTAATAAAAAAACTCTAATTACGATACCATCCCAACCATTAAAAGCACTTAATACAATATATGAAATATCTGCACGTAGCATAAGAGCATGCGTTTCTTATCAGTCTGTGATTAAATTACCGTAATGACGCTAATATTGAATTTAGCGACAATTAGCAGCAGCCTGTGCAGTACATATACATGAATGCTAGACACATTGCTGTTGAGACGTGGCTTTCTATGGACAAATGTATGTAAGATTAAATAAAGTATTAGCAAATGAGATGCTTTAAGGAGCAATAGGAAAAACACGATGCAAGCACAAAGTTGTTTGAGACGTGCATTTGTTGTGAGACCATGGAAGTAAATTAGACCCTGGCAGGCCGCCATACTATTAACATTGTATGGGAAACACTGTAATTGCAACACCCAGCTGCTCTAGGGTTTCTTTTAGTATTTTGAAAAGTCTGACATTATAATTATGTACCCAAAAACATAAGGTCACCATGGTTTGGAGGTAAAAGTTTTTTCCTTGCATAGATGCTTTTTCTTTCATACTGAGAAACCGAGCATTTCCCTACTGTGTTGTTGGAAAATTATTTATTCGTAAATAATTGTTTATACTGTAATGGTGTATGTACATCTGTAACTAAAATAAAAAAACTATCTGGACTCACCTCTGCACCCTGTACAGTCAGTGTAAACCTGGCCCATCTTCCTGTTAGGTCACCCATTTTGAAGGAAGCTGCCTCCTGGGTGCCGCCTCTCGTTTCTGGGTCGGTGTAGTATAATATGACTCTCTGGGAACCATCCTCCACTTCAGACAACCCCACACCTAACTGTACAATCTTAAAACAGAACACACAAAAGCTTTACATTCATTCCATTTATATATGTTAACAAACAGGAAAAGATTCACAAGAGGGGAGTTAAATACAATCACGTTGGCTCACTTTCTGATAAGCATCCGTGATGGCGAACAGCATGCCGCCGCCGCGCGTGGTGGGCTTAGCCGTGACGGTGATGGCGAAGTCATGATAGAAGGGGTCGGGGATGAAGGACTTGGTGAGACGGCCCACGTTGGCGTCCGGGCCGAAGCTGTAGGCGGGGTAACCCTCGAAGCCCGTGACAAAGGAGACGGAGGGAGGGAGGGGTACGCCGATCAGCTCCGTCAGGTCCAAGGATCCCTGAGAAGCGCGGTCTGCAAAATAACAAGCACAAAAGGTGGAAAACATGTTAGTGGAGGGGAAGAAAGAAAATATACATCTCCTCCAATGAAGTCTATCGGAGTTCATCTTTGGCCTTTGGACACCTTTACCCCGCAAAAATAAACTGACCTGAATGTCATGAAACAAAAGGGCTACAAGAAAACTGGCTGCAGCCATATGGACACAACATGGCGTCAGGGGTGAAACTGAGCTTCACGGGAGCAGAATGTGGGGTTTCATACATTTGTTGTCTTAGTCACTGCAATTAGTGTCTTCATGATGTATGACAAATCCTGTTTGCCTGAGAGCACCCAGCCTGATCCTTCAGAAACTAAAGGATTTATTATTTTTCTGGCACTTTTTTTTTTTTTTTTTTCCAAACCACACCATGAGTTTCTTCTGCTGTTTATACTGAGCAGAGCAGAGGAAATGCAAGAGAGTCCTGAAGTTTGTTCCGCATCGTTTGGTTTGACAAATTTCAGGAGGTGAAAAATGTAAAGGAATACATGCATCACTAAGACGCCATAAGTATAAAGCCTTGAAAGGTGGCGATCACTGAGGTCGTTGATTTTTCAAAAGCTAAGCTTTATTTTCTCAGGAAATCACAGTCAAATAAAGATCTGCTTAACAAAGACAGAAACAAGACTACAACAATGAAAACCATTCACTCCACACACATTAAAACACTCACATGTATAATTAGAAGCATGAGCTAGTAAAGCTGAAGTGAAACAGTGGTTGGCACCTAGTACTAAATAAATAAATAAATAAATAAATGAAGCTGCCATGTTTAGTGTGCAGAGTCCATACAGAGCAGGAGGCAAATGATAGCCCACACCTTATTTTAGCTTGTGCCCTCTAGTGGGCTAACCCAGTTTAGGGTCAGGACTGAAGGTCTGTGATGGAGTTGTGATTTGTGGCCTGGTAGTTTATGGATTTCTTTCACGCCTCTTCATCCGTGAACGCTTACAGATTATAAGAGACAATGGCTTTGTTTGGATCATTCAGCAATACTAATTTAACACTTTCCATGGATGAGATATATGTTTACATGCTTCAAAACTCGAATGCAAAGCGGTCGTGCCCACATTAAATCTGCCAAAAATATATACAGAAGATGTTTTTGAAATCATTCAATAGAAGTTGACAAATAAAGACACATTATCCATCTGGGAAAATCCTCACGTCAACTGATATTTACCCACGTGGGGCAAACCTTGCAGAAAGAATATTAATTGCAACCAAGGAGAGGATCAAGGTTTACACCAGCCCTCTCAGTCTGAAAATGCCTTCTGATCAGACCAGTCTGTGCTGATTGAGGTGGTCACATAAAGCATTTTTAGCTCTGACTGGGCTATTATTCTGATTATTAGCAGAAGTGTCTATTTAAACGTAGCCAGCGAGGTCCGTCTGTTCCAACCTCTCTCGTTTCGGCCTTCAGACATTTTGACAACATGTCAGATACACCCCATAAAGTTTGCCAAGAGACTGAGAAGGAGCATCCATCTGTCTGAAGTCTCTTTACCTGTCATCATATTCTGTACATTTACCACTACTGCACGCTCGGCTGAACGCACATCTGCATTGTTTTCTGTCTGTCGCACATACAAATTCTCAAGCACGGCAGAATATGCGTCCAGTGACTGTTATTCTCTCCTCAGCAGGCATGCAAGAACTTTGCAAATACCCACCTACCACGACAACTTTCTCTACGTCTTGGTCGCGCTTTGTCACAAACACACTCCACATAGTCTCCGCCACACCTGGTTCTCCTTAGTGGGAAGACCCCTGGAACAATTGTCTGTTCTTTCACTGAGTACGGGCAGCGGGGTATAGGAGCCGGGCATCTGGAAGGCATTAGGGCCCTAGACTAATACACACATGCTGTGCAGTGGCAGCTCCTGTAAATTCGACTCACCGCGTGGCGTGTGTGGGTCGACAAAGGCAGAAAAAAAAAGAAAGAAGTGGGGAAAATGGGGACAGACTGAGAAGGAGAGTGCAAACACAAAGACTTCCACAACTACTGAGTGTGTGTGGCCTCACAGGAAGAAAGGCACACTCCTTCCCCCATGCATTAATTGGATTGAAACCTCTACAGGCTGTGGCAATTAAAAAAAAACACACACACACACACACAAAGAGGTGCAACCCACACCCCATTCGGCTGTGAAACCTCAATACAGCATCTAGTTTCACTGGACTGGAGAAGCAGACTTATCTCTGCACAAATGTGCAACTGAGATCCAAAAACTGGACTTCTGTCCATCCACAAAATCAGAAAACAACATGTGTCCACCTCAGATTTGTCTAGCAGCTTCTGCAAAGATTTGACTACATGTCTGTTGTTGTGAACAAGCTCCTGCGTCTTGCTTGGCTTTTATTTTAAGGACTTAAGGGTATTAGCTCAAGATAACTGCATCAAGATTTTGCTGACTGTCTTAACATTTAGGCACTTCAATCTAACTGAGCTAAAACAAGCCATTTTCCCAAATACTCTTTTGACCCATTTCTGATTCCAAAGAAATCCTATAATCAGAAACTGGTGACCGGGCTGTTGGCCCGCCTCGCCTCCAGACACGAACTTCTCTCAGTATCTCCTCTGTGTCGTCACCGGTTAAGTCCCGCCAAAATTCCCAGAGCTCAACCTGTCACTTTGCTGCGTCTCTGCCCGAGAGTGACTTCACTGCAGATGTTCCTCCACTGTGTCGGAGACTTAACAGCTGGACAGGTCGCCATGGAAACGCAGATACACTCTCTACACTCTCAGCTCCAGTTCTCATGATGCAAGACCGGCTGCGAGCGGTCAGCTGACGGCGCTGAAGGGATTCTGATGACATATGAAAACTCTTAATACTGTAAATAATGAAAGTAGATCAGCGAACATGTAAAACATCCCAGAGCGGAAAAAAAAAAATCAAAAAAAATCACGTTAGCCGTGACAAACTTGTGAGCAATTCCGGTCAGGGTGCGACTTCTAGGATTAATCAGCTTTGGCTGGGTTTGAACACCACCTGCACTGGAACAGGGTATGAGAACGAGAGCAGAGGAAGGCTCAGGAGATGCAGTGCATGTCCTCCAGCTAGTGATCACAGTAATAAGTTCAAGGTGTATGAATGGAGTACAAGATGCTGCTGCTGCAGTGTAATTAAGATCTGAGCCACTGAGGAATAACACTGGCTTTGGTAAGGTAAGCGCTTTTATTCTGCGGAAAAAGAGGATGTAGACCTGGGACAATAAATTTAATTTCATAGGATGGCTTTCGCTCGCAATGATCATACATAAGATTCGCCATGTAGCATTATGGCATTGCGTAATCACTGATGTTATTCAGTCATGTCTGTTTCTGCATGCTGTGTCAGTCCATCAGAAAGAGGACATGCTTCTGTCTTCAATAAAAAAAATATACTAGAAAGCAGATATAGATGGCTTCACTGACAGTAGCTTTAGGAAACCACGGTGCAATGGGCATGGCTGCATTATATAAAAACTATAACTCAAGAAGAAACACCTAGATTGGGCAAAATGTATAATAAATTCATAAAATCACACTTATGTGGCCATATTTTGTAAAATTTGTGCTCCTACATGAGAAAATAGACGTGTAAATAATTTTTTTGTGCGTGAGGATTTGTGTGTCGGTTCTGCGCGCGCCCAGCGTGCCTGCTTTCTGTCCAAAATGAGGAACAGTCGGTCCAAACACTGTTCTCTCTGTGTTTCTGGCGTGTGTCAGAGACATGCTGCTAACTTAGTTTGACTTGAGCACTTCTTGAAAGACATGATGACTGTCATTAGGGTGGTTAATATTATTCGATAGACTATAACTGAGCCTTTGTTTAAAAAAAAAAAAGAAAAGATCTATTGTTCAAATATAAAATGTTTAATCTTTAATTTAATTTGTAGCCAAAGGCTGTTTGCTCAAAAGGCAATTTATTGCGCAATATTAAATGTAAATGACCATCCGGTTAAATGGAAAGCTAAACGTGTATTTAGAGAGAATTTATTCATTTGTCAAGAGATATGAGAATATTGTACTGGCTGATCAGAAACGAAATAATTTATTGCTTAAATTAAAATGTGCGAGTAATGGCTCTCGCAGCTTTCTTTTTGGGAGCTCTCGCAGCTTGTTCTTGACGCATCAACCGGGCAGAACTTGTTTCTCGCGTGGTGTCCGGTTACTGTTCTGTGATTGGTCAGGAATCAGAAGCGGTCGTGGTTGCTTCGGAAATGCTAGCGGCCACTCTGTGAGCTCCCAGATGCTAATATTCGCAGTGGGGCCGCTAATCGGCACCACTGTGTGTGTGGGCGCATGCTGAACGAACGCCGTGATCCGACTGACACGGCCGTCAAAACGACTGGCCGACATCCGAAAACAATAAGAAAAGTGCGTCTTGTTAATGCTTAGAGCGTGTGTGAGCATAAATTATCCAAAACGAACGTTTTTCTTTTTTCTTGCAGCCCTGGGAGTGAGAACAAATTTCTTGCTTCTCACCGAGTATGTAACAAGCTTAAGAGTTAAATTGAGTAAAAACAGGTGAAATCCAACACCACATCTGGCAAGACACAGCAAAACTAATTTCCACTGATACCACCAGTTTACTAGAGAGTACCAAATCATGCATACATACAGCTACTGATATTTACTGGTGATGAGCACTTCAGGTCTGCTGGGTAAACACTGTACCTTGGAGTAGATATAATATCTGGCTCTTTAAGACTTGGAAAGAAATCGGGGTCGTAATAACGTGGTGATGACAGATCTAAATGGTGCCGGCCAAAGTCAGCCCCTCAGCTGTCAGTCAGTTCACAGGAGTTTTTAATGAGCCGTCAGATCTGATGAGGGACTCTGGAGACTAATCAGACCATCACCACGGACACCGTGATAGATTATTCTCAAGCAGCTTAAATCTTCAGCGCACATCCACACGTACACAAAACCTCATTTCAGAACCAACAACCCAGAACAAATGATTATTTTCTGCGGCTGTCGTCACACCACATCTTACGAAACGCACGACTCTCCCTCCCACTCACTGTGTAATCACTTTATCCCCCTCAACTGTTCCCAAACGTCTTTCAGCTAGACTGACATGAACTTATACGATGAGACATTTGCCATAACTCACGGCGAAAAAGCTCAATCTTGATAAGAGCCAGCCCTGAAAATGAAGGCTGCGAAGATAAAGAAAATCAAAGCCAGGCAACAAACAAATACAGAACACTGAACTAATAATGTGATTCTGATCATTTACTGGATGAAAAGGTTACTTCTTGCCAGCAGATTTTGAAATATCGAATGTGTGGGTGTCCTGTAAATGAGGGGAATGCAGCTGCTAACAATTGTGTTCCCCAGCAACTAAAACTCATTGACAAAAACATTAATGGAATGAGTTTGTCATGAGAATGATGATTAAATCCTGCTTAGAAGGTGAGGAATCAATCATGCACATGTATGATTTGAAAATTATTAGTAGCAGTGTTAACATTTGTTGTTAATGTAAAATTGTCTTTTAAGTTTTTACGGTCCACAGCTTTCACTTAACATCTGTTCGACTTTTGAACAGGCTTACAGCAGATAACGAGACATCGTAAGATCTGTGCGATGGCACAAACGTCAAATAAACAGCAATTTCCTCTCTGTTCCGCTCTATCACTGCAGACAAATTCTTTTTCAAATAAACAGCCCCGTGTTTTTCCTTCAGACAGACGAAACAAGGTACCTCTCACATCCTTTCATCCCAGAGGCTCAGGGCTTAATTGGCAGAACAGAAGCGCTGTCGGCCGCGTGCTGCAACGGGCGGCAGGAAGCTCTAGGTAAATTGTTAAGACCACACAAGCCTGCGTGTTTGATTTGCGAGTGCGGTTATGCCTGTGTGAGACCAGGTGAGGCTGCAGAAACCCCCGTTAAGCACAAAGATGCTCTGTTAGCGGGGAGCTAAAGTGCCAAGTCTGTGCCATGATTGAGAAAAAAACACAGCAGAAGTATGTGTCACACAGATAGAAACAATGGGACTTTCTCTCTTGTACTGATTTAGCTCTCCTGTGTTAGCACAATGCGACAGAAACAGAGCATCATGTGGTGTGAAAATGATGCATTTCTTGACTATAACACAGCCCACATTTATCACAGTAACACCTGGAATTATTGCCTCTGCCAAACAATCAAGTTGCAGTTTACTTCCATGTTTGTTCACAATCATAATATGTATGTCGTGAAGCCAAATTCTGATCACTTCCTCCTTGAGACCAGCTGAACATTTGTGCCATCAAGACATCAAGGAGAAAATGTTTTAATGTGCTAGAATAAGGATAAATCCTATTACTAATGAATCTAATACACCAATCAGCCACAACATTAAAACCACCTTCCTAACACTGTGTAGGTCTCCCTTGTGCCTCTAAAACAGACTCATCAGAGAATGGACATGGGCCTTCTGAGGGTGTCCCGTGGTGTCTGGCAACAGAATGTTGTTAGTGGGAGCCTTTGTGTCCTATGGGTTGAGGGGAGGGGCCTCTGTGGATCAGGCTTGTTCCAGTGCGTCCCGCAGATACTTGATCAGTTTGCGATCTAGGGAATTTGGAGGCCAGGTCAACACATTGTGCTGTTTTTCATGTTTTTTTGAGTTGTTCCCAAACTGTTTTTGTGTGTCTGCACACTGCTGGGGATGGCTGCTGTCATGAAGGAATGTCATTGCAATCGGGTCTGGTCTAGGCGGTGTCTATGGAATGCCAGGACAAAAAATTTCCCATTACAAGACCATTGTATTGTCACAAGATGGTCATGAATGTTATTTACTCATTCTGCACTTTGAGTTATACAGAGTACTACAGAATATTTTGATTATGGTTTGTCTGTGGGCAAAAAGGGAAGGTAGGAAAACCCCACATCTGCTGAATATAGGAATATAGACGAATCCGGCTAGCGTTCTGTGTAGGCTGCCATCTTGTGGCGAC
>JASGAT010336435.1:0-14522 GCA_030220025.1 Chelon auratus | reverse complement strand
AAGCATTAGCTTACAATTTACACTGTAATGTGGTTTACATTAGTAAAAGTTAGCATAAAACCTTAGCTTTGATGATTAAGTGTACAAGTTCATATTCAACATTAGCTTACAATTTAGCATTTGCACTATTTCAGAAGCGCTGTGTGTTAGCATAAAGTTTTAGTTTTGAGGTTTAGCATAAATATTGTGCTCATTAGCTGCAGATCTGTAACATAAACTCTCTGTAACGTACACTGTAAATAAACTGCTCTTTACATGAGTACTGTTGTCTCTCCTAAATCTCATGATATCAGCTGTGAATAAAAAAATCTCCAGCCATCAGTCTACCCCTACACGAAGTTAACAGAGAAAGTGAAAGTGGCTTGGTTCTCTATGGCATTTTACCTTTTGACTACACTTGTGTATGGTGGAGATGAGTTCACTCACTACCATATCTATACACTTCAGTGTGGGCTCCTTCAGCTTTTGGATCTGCTTTTTCACTATGGCCTCAAAGGCCAGGTCAGGGGTGAATAGCCCCGTCCTGTAGGGATAGGTAGGCGGCACGAGAGAGAGAGAGAGAGAAGAGCAAAAAAGACAGAAAGAAAGAAGAAGGAAAGACAGAGAAGGAGGGGAAATTAAAGCACCAAATGAAGAGTTGTAAGAAGAGATAACGGAACAGACAGGTGGAGCAAAGTGAGAAAGTGAAGAAGTGAGACAAATAAAAACAACAGGAGTGAAACAGACGAGGCAGAGCAGATTGAAGATGAAGAAGACAAGAAGAGGTGTGGGGGTTGGAGGGATAAACAGCACAGAAGGAAGAAAATGCAAGTGAGACATTTGGTTTCCCCTGAAGCCATTCTAAAACAGGACGGAGCTGGAGTCTCTCTAAGAATGAGACGCAAACAGAGAGAGTAGACAAGAGAAAGAGAAACAGAGAGAGCGAGAGCTCCCAGCCTGCACAACTCCGCCAGCCAAAAACTCCAAGCAACGCACCAGCGAGACCACAGCTGTGCACCCCAACGTTCAGCCAAGACACCCTTATCTCTCCTAGTGTTGACCCATCCTCCACTCATCCCTCCTTGGGAGCCTAATCATAACATTTATTATCTCATATTGTTGCAATCCAGCCGCTGTAGAATTTTTTGGTCACAGCGGATCCAATCGGATAAAGACGACTGCTCTTTCTCTTTGGCCACTCTCACACGCCTCTTTAAGTTAATAGTGTGAAGGCCTTGAGGAGCGCTGAAGTGCAGTGAAACGGTAATTGTCTCCTGGCGGTTGCAGGTGCACGGTTGCAGTCTCGCACAGAACTGAATGTGGAAACTGAGGTCATCCAATATGGCTGCCAGGTATTCTTAATGATAGATGATTTTATGGATACACCAAGAAAAGGTGGAAAAAGTATCACGCTCAAAGAATAATTGCATTAAACCAGAGGCATTAGACTACAGACTACTTGGGTACATATTCTGTCTTCTCAAAACCATATAAACTCAAATTACTGAACATTATCTTTGATAGACAACCATATTTCAATGATGGCTCAGCTTCCACACTGCACAAATATCAACCACAACCAGCCTGTCCAGCCCAACCCGGCCCAAGCGGTACAGTAGGCAGGCAGACAGGCAGGTAGGCAGGCATACCGCAGACCACCCTACCCCTCCAGGTGTCCCCCTCGCTGTCCAACAACAACGAGGGCTGGAGAGAGCCAGGTGGTTACAGTAGAAAGGAGTGAACAGCAGAGGGACTTTGTGGATGAGGGTTGAAAGCAAAACTGCTATCCGCCGTTTCCTTTGTTTTTTTACCTTCTTGGTACACTGCCTAACCGTATTGACTAGCTCAGAAATGACCATGTCCACACATTTGGTGCAAGGCTCTTTTATCTTCCCAATCTGCCTTTTCACAATGGTCTCAAAGGCCATGTCCGGGGTGAAGAGGCCAGTTCTGCCCGACACAGAGAGAACCAGCCACAGGGCCAAAAGAAGAGAGGGGTGTTGGTGGTGGAGAGAAGGAGGAGGAAGGTGGGTAGAGAAAAGAGTGTTAATTGTTAAGACTGACGCTCATTTTTGGAGATTTTCATCCAAACATCAACACATATTTAATACTGTTGTATTAATACAAATTGTAAGTAATAAAAGTGGATTTCAAAGATGTTCAAGTTCTATGCATATGCTCTGGTGCAATCTCACTCGATACTGAGAATTTAATGGATTCAATTCATTTCCAAGGAGAACTAAATGTTTTGCACAGCATTTGTTTTCTGCAGATAACATATCAGGACGTTGGGTAACCGATACAGCCACTGAGACTGAATATGTCGATACAAGATGTAATTGACGAATTATGGGGTTATATTTACAGGTAAAGAAGTATTTATCGTGCCCTCTTTTGGGGTTCACAACTTTGTGACTGGAAACTTTCTGTATTCCCTGAGTTCCTGAGGTGCAATGTGTTCGCTGACGTCTGACAAAAATGTTGATATTCCCAACAGCCTCATCTTTTCTTTCTGCCTTTTCATTTCCTACATTAAGCATCCCAGTGGTTAGCTTGCTAAACTGTTAGCCTCTCTGTTGCTTCTAGACGGCAATATTTGCCCGGCAGTGACGTTCTCACGACTCACGGCTGACGTTAGCACTTGGACGCAGAGCATTTGGTGTTCCCATGTCGGAAACACGAGCTCACAAGTTCCATTTGAAGGCAACAAATGTCTGAGCTGGATTATGGAAATATAACATAGCTTGCACTCATTCTCACGATGCTGTTTATCACGGAGCGCCGGGGTTTATAACGTTATAAATTAGCAGCAGAATGTTTTAGCACACGTTGATTAGTCTAGAGAAATCAGGTTCAAACTATGAATGATGGAAATCAAAAATAAATGTGTCCGTCATGGAAATAAATTAAATACCATTTCTGTGCACAGAGCGGTTACGCTTCAGACATGAAAAGAGATGAATGCCCATACTCATAAAGCTTGCTGTATATTGTCTGATTTAGACCAACCAAACCGTCAAATATATATATTTTTTTCCCAAACAGGAAGACAGAACAAATGAGTTAGCACACATCACAGATAAAAAAAAGAAAAAAGAAAATGCAGGATTTCACCAGCCGCACGGTTGACAGACAAACAGGCCACACACCAGCTTGGATAAAGAAACAAATAAAAAGCACGTGGAAAGGCCAGGACATTAATGTGTCCTCTGTTTGAGCGAATTTTAGATATCAGTATGCAACAGAGCACTCAGCACATGTCTAGTGGTCTAGGATTACATAGGCAGGGAGATGCAGTAATGAGACATAGACATAAGAGGGAGGTTAAGTAGAGGAGGAGGAGGGGAGGAAGCATGGAGGGGAGAGCTGGAGGGCGGACGTGCCTGATGCCGTGGATGTTCTTGATAGCGTAGCTGATCTCCTTGCGGAGTTCTTTCTCGTCAAACTCCATCTGAAAACCAGACAAAGAGAAGAGGGGCGATCACACACGTTACGTTACGTTATGCCTGTACCATCTGTTTTTAATATATTTGTCCAAGTATCTCCCTTTTATTCACTGCGATGCCACATAGTTTAATATTTCCTCCAAAACACACAAAACATGATGATGAATTGACTTCTAATGTGTCTGGCAGACGCCGCGGTCTTCTGCGCTTTGAGTCAATACGCAACCTGCTCGGCCCTCTCGGCGGGAACCCCCGTCAGAGCATTTTTCTGCAACCCCCGATCACAGACAGTAAGTTTTATATCCGCAGAGGGAGCGGGAGAAAGGACAGAGGAGAGAGAAGAGTAAAAAAAAATAAATAAATGGGAGGGAGGAGGGCGGAGGTAAAGAAAAAGGGGGAGTGAGCTAAAAGGTCTAGAGAGGCCGAGGTCGGAGAAGGTGGATGATGATGAGGATGATGTGAAAGGTGGACAGAGAGGACGTGGGGGAGGGATAAAATGTGGATGGATATGGTGACAGTGAGGAAGGTGAGGAGGGAGAGGTCAGAGTGAGGAGGCAATAACGGGAGCTGTTAAAGTGAAACACTCCTCCTTGAGGAGGACAGAAGGTTAGAGATGCAATGATATACAGTATGAGGAGAGAGATACTTAGATACTTGTCTTAAAGCAAGGTATGCTTCCCTGTAGGACATTTATCTTTCTGTTCTGTTCTTTTCCCTGACTTACAGTATTTACAGTGTTTGCTACATATGTTAAGGCATAATAATAAAACTTAAGGCTATTCCAATTACACTACAAATGTCCAGTAATATGCACATGAGCTGTACATAAAATCATAAATTTCTCACACTTTTCACAATATTGTGCAATAAGTAAAACAAGTTTACAATAATTCATTTTGTGCAACCAGTACAAGAGGGTATGAATTGAAAGCTATGGCCCTTTGTTGTCTTATAAGTTTAGTCCCAGGCAGTTTAATAACAACGTTATGTGCTTCATGTGGTAGCTTGATTTTACCTGTTGTTGCACACTATTATTTAATGAAATCTGAATATAGTCTAATGTTTTAATCAGGGGATAACAAATAACACAGCTAAACCTACTCACACACACATACACAAGCTCAAAACGTGGCAGACACACACCTTGACCAGCTCAAAGGGGAAGCGCTCGTGGAAGATGCGATTGATCCTGGCGCCACCTGACAGCTCGGCCGTGTCAATCTGATCCCCAGAGCCCTCTATACACTTCTCAAAGTCCACGGAGAACTGCTGCACCATCCTGTAAGGAGGCGCAGACGTTACAACGAGTCCAATCCAAAACACCCGTCCACCCACCCACCGACCCACCCACCGACCCATCCGTCAATCTACTCACTGGAGGAGAGCCTTGGTTTTGCGGGACGGGTCGTCCGGTCTGAAGTTCTTGTACTCCTCCACCTCCTTTTCTATGGAGAGAAGCTGACTCTGCAGCTTGGCCCGCAGAGCAGGCAGGGTGTCCCGGATGTGGTTGGTCAGTTGCTGTGCAGGTCAAAGGTCCACATTAGACCACTGGGAATGTGTATTTTTAAAAATAAAAGCTGCTGGGAAGCACAGGAATTGTTCGCTTTACGCACCTGATTGAGGGTTTTCTGGAGGTAGGGGGTGCCCATACGGTCGGCCAGGTGTCTATATGCGGGGTGAGAGAGGAAGAACTTCCTCTCTGCTGCCATCGCGGCATTAATGTCCTTCCTTCCATCTATGTCCTTCTGGCTTCTGTTCACCACGCCGATGTAACCTGGACACAGCACACAATACAGTCAGAAACAGTCAGAGAGGTTTACAGGAAACCACATCCAACTCATTTTATCACTTCATTCTTGCTAGCTGTCTGGAGAACGCTCTGGTAATTTGCCTGGAATATAATAAAGTCTTGTGTCGGAGCAATCCTGGACTGTCCTGTGCTCTTATCCTCTACATATGAACTCAGTTTGAACAGCCAAGCCCAGATGTGTTTAATAACGTTAAGCTGTGTAAAACCACATTTTAAGAGACCCACGACTGTGAAGAGAAATGAAAAATGAATAGGAGAGGAAGCATGGAAGGAGGAACTACAAAGAAAGAGATTGGAGGAGGGATTTCTGGATGTGTTACCATGTTTTTTTTGTGTGTTTTTTTTAAGACACGCAGAGAAACGAGAGAAAAAAAAAAGAGAGTTCAGGTCACAAAGATCCCATTTCACCTCCAGTTAAGTTTCCTCATGCATCACTCAGTTAAAAACCGTTTCATGCTCTATAACTGAGGCAACTGCGAGCCAGCGGCCTTGTAAATAAATGTGAACGCATTAGACGGAGAGAAAAAGAGGACGGTGTGGGGGGAAGAAAAAAAACTGAGAAAAAACAAAGGACATGGAAAATATTCAAAGGCACATGCCTGGGTTCTAACCAAGTGCAAATGGAAAAGAAAAGCACCACATCAGCACATAGCAGTAAAGGGCAGCCCGCAAGATACATGCAAGCTCCGTTCCAAGAAAGTGTTTGTTCACTTTGCCCCCTTCCCCGGCTCCTCCCCTCCAGCTCTTCCTCTTTTCCACCTCTTTTGTCTGTCTGCTGATTTCTTACATTATAACACCCCCACCGTCGCCACCTTCCCTTCCCATCAAACTTTTCTTTTTCCTTTTTTTTTTTGGGTGGGCCTGCCTTTTTACCACAAGAGGGAAACAGTGCGTCCTTGTGACGGTACTGGAGTTGGAGAGAAGAAGTACTGTGTGTGTGGTGTGTGTGTGTGTGTGTGGTGTGTGTGTGTGCGCGCTCACCCCTCCTGAGTGGAAGCAGCTTGTTCTCCAGGATGTCTTTAGCGTCTGTCCCCTCGTCCATCAGGTCCAGTTTGGTGATCACACCAATGGTCCTCATCCCTACATGCACAGGCAAACGCGCCAAAATAATTATTATATTTATATTTATTCATTTGCACCAACAGATCATATAAATAAAACATAAAATTATTCTTGAAGCTCATAAATCCCTTAATCCAAAATCGGAACAATAAAAAAAACACATAAATGTCAAAACTAATAGTTTTACAGTTACTTTAAATTTGTATTTTACATTACAGGACTGTTGTTTCTGATGCGTTCAGGTGCTAGTATAATGTCAGTGCTTCTGCTGTAATTTTCTTCAATAATAATTCAATTTATAGCACATTTTAAATTAAAATCGCAGAAAAACTAAATTTAAAAAAGAAACAAACACTGAAAGTGAAAATTTATTTTTTAATGACATTTAAAGGCTGTTAAATGAATAGTGACTATTAAATAGAGGTAGTGGAGCATAAAAGTAGAATATTTCTGCCTGTATGCTTGTAGGCATGCACTCACCTTGAGGGTCGACCTCTTTAGCAATCTTTAAAGCGTCAGAGTTGGCCAGATCAGAGTTGGCCGGGGACACGGCCAGCATCAGGCAGTTGTCTTTGGTCACGAACTGCATCAGCATTTCTTTAATCTGGGTCTCGATGTCTGCAGGTTGGTCGCCCACCGGCACCTTGGTCATCCCCGGCAGGTCCACCAGCGTCAGGTTCAGCACTGCGAGGAGAAGAATAAATGCTAGACAAACATGCGAATTACGCAGATCCAGTGTTCGTTCTGGGAATAGCGCGGCGGCAGCCTCACCGTGAGGAGAGTAGACTCGCAGGTTGATGGGCACGGGGGAGATACCCTTGTTGGCCCCGGTGATTCGGTCAGTCTCTGCCTCGATCTCCTGCCGCACCTCATCGAAATCTATGAACTTTTTGCCCTTACAGTGGAGGAACTCAGCATACTCTGGAAGACAAGAGTAAAAGGAGAGAAATAAGCTGAAGTGAAAGTCGATAGACAGTAAAGAGTAAATTGAACCCATATTTAGCTTTTTCACCAAGAAGTAAGAAAATGACTTTCATGAACTGTTAGGCGCCATTAGAAACTATGACGTTCATAAAATAAGATTACTTTCTAATACCCTGCATGACTAAGTTGTGAGAAGATGCTCCCTAGCAGACGATGAATCAACATAGTAAAGTGTAACTATGGTAACGCGAGGATGTTGTCGTCCGTAGAGACAAACAGAGTGGAAGAAGACGCCAAGGGATGAGTTCCTGAGGAAACCTGGGGCTGAGGTGGATGGTTGATTTGGAGTAGGGGGGGCTAATAGATGAGTCAGTGTCCCACCTGCTGTCTCCTCCCGGAAGAATCAAAGGTGACTATTAAATGAAATGGGGCAGTTACGACGGCCACACAGGAGAGAATAGAAGTAGTAAATGACGTCCTCCCTTTTAACCTTCCATCACAAGGTTGTGCAAAGACACAGGAGGCTTTAAAATATGCCTTCGCAAACCTCAAGGTGACCTCAACCAGACATTCATCTACTGGAGTAATCGGACATGAGAGCTCCTGTGGTTGCATCTCATAAATAACAATTAGTTAGAGGGTTAGTTAGATTTGTGACCCTGGATGGATGTCAAATGGAAAAATACATATGTATACATCTTCTTGTAATATAATAGTTTTAAATATATATACACACTTGCCAATTTATTAGGTACACTAGTGAAAACAAATGTATTTTAATGTAACATTCATTTTAGAGGCTGTGGTTTGAAGTATTAATAAATAAATTGTGTTGTACCGACACATGTTTCTATTATTCTGTCAACCACGTTTTAGTGGGCTAGGCTGACTAACAGAGACATTTTTGTGTGTTTAATTCAATATAGCATCACAAACTACATCCTCCACATTCCCTACTGGTACACGTCTAAGTAACATCCACATGAGTGAATGCCAGGTTCAAAAGTTTCCCAGCAGAACATTGTTTTGTCATACGATGGTTAATGTTATTTACTTTTCCTGGCTTTAATGTTGTGGCTGATCGGTGTAGATAGCTGTAAAATAATTTCAGTTTATTAATATGAGAAAAGCAAGTGTCAAGCTGCCTCATTACCCGCAGATATTAAATATTGGAAGCCAGGCAAGTGATGAAGGGTTTCAGGTATGAGTTTAGTTTTCAATTAAAATGATGCCATGACGTGTAAAGAGTTCAGTTTTAAGAGTTTCACCTGTTGGTGCGTTCATCAGCTGCAGAACCAAAGGACGACGGGTCACGATGCCAGAACCACGAGGAAGGAAATCCCTGTAACACGCAGCAAAAGCGGTTGTAAGTAAAGGCAGCTACACTACAGAGGGGCTAAAGTAAGTAAGTAATATTATTCAAAACAAACAAAAGGCTGGAACAGTGTGTCGTCAATAATGTGTGACAATGTCGAACACAAAAAGACAAAAGAACACGAGTCAGTGGCAATGAATCAGCAGCAGGAGGAGTTGTGAAGATTTCAGTCTTATTCCCTCAAGAAATCTGTGCAAAGAGAAAAAAATGTGTGTGCTCAGTAACAACAAACCCTCACACAACAGCTGTGGTCCCATCAGGCCTCTTTCTGTGTCCATTACAGGAGAAAAACTCAAGTGATCGATCACTGAGACATGTCCAAACAAGGCTGTGACTACAAATAAAATGCGTTCTGTTTGACCAAAAGTCAAAAAGCTATGGGGATTCAACTTATTATATTAGAAAAACTAAGAGAAGCAGCTAATCCTCACACTGGAGAAGCTGAAATCAGATATTATTTGCAAATTACTGCTTGGAAAAATGACAATTAACACAAAATAGCATTAGTAAAATCACATACTTAAAAGTGTTTATATTTTTTTGCCTCTTCAATAAAATTATATTAATTAAATTATCTTATTCCCGCGGATAATCTTTAAATGTCTCCACATGTTTTCCTGTTAATTTATTTAACATCTAATGGGTCTGATCTGTGCTATTTAAACTAACTTGCCATATTTCATAAAATATCAGAAAATTATTGATAAAAATAATGTTTGTTTTTATTCAATTACTCGATTAATCGAACGTAATCCGATTAATCATTTTGCGTTTTGTCCGTTCAACGGTCAAATCTCTAAAGATTTAATTCTCTCACTTGGAGGAGGCATCAAATGTTTGATATTTTTGCTTCTAAAATTGTCTTATACCATCACCAGATTATCAAAACAGATAAACAATATTCAACTAATCGATTAATTGACTTAACTGTGGCAGGTTTACACTCCACTATCAGCAGGAGTCAGAATAACAGAGTGAGTAACGTGGAAATGTGATCATAACATCGTTATCTGTGTGTTCATGTAAATTAAAGTTCTCTACATCTGCTGTGAGTGTGTGAAAGCCCGCCAGCGTATTTTCCTGCCTTTCTTCTCAAGACACAGTTTTCCCTTGGGCTGCATTTAGCTGCTTACGAGACATCAGCGTCAGCTCGCCACTGGCACCGTACGCTCCTCGACCAGTGACGGCTGTCATCCAGCGATGACGAGGGGCTGATGAAGACACAGAAGCTGCAGTTTTCTACCCAACCGTGTGAATTCAGGAATATTTGTGTTGGTTGCAGCTCAGTGACACGCATTTACATGATAAATACAGAGACTGTTTGATTTTTATGTAATGAGAGAATTCAACCGAACGCCGTGACTCAGAAACAGACGAGGCCTTGGTTTGAACCTAAAGTAAAGCCTGAGGCGGCTCCATCCGTGAGTCAGGATCTTAGATCTTAGCTGTTTTCACTCAAAACTGTGACCTGACAAGGAAAAGGTCAATCCAGCTATCGTGTTCATCCACCGGTGTATCATCATACTGGGTTTAAAATGCAAGAAAGCATTCCCCAGACCATTACACCATCACAAACAGCCTGAACCATTGATACAGAGCAGACTCATCAGGCCAGGCAATGTTTCCCCAATCTTTTATTGTCCATTTTATTTGAGTCCTTGCAAATTACAGACTCAGATTGCTGTTCTTAGTTGACAGAAGGGGCATGCACTGAGGTCTTCTGCTGCTGTATCCCCTCTTCTTCAAGGTTTGAGGTGTTCTGCGTTCAGAGTGCTTATCTGAGTTGCCATTGCCTTTCTATCAGCTCAAAACCATGTGGTCATTCCCCTTAGGCCTCTGCCGCTCACCGGATATCGTCTCTTTTTAAGATCATTCCCCCTTAAACACTAGAGATGGTTGCACATGAAATTCAGGGTCGATCCGCTGCCGACAACCACGCCACGTTCAAAATCACTTAAAATGCTTTTCTTTCCAAACCTGATGCTCAGTTTGAACTCCAGCGGATCGCCTTGACTGTGTCTACATTGCTGGCTGATTAGATATTTGCATTAATGAGCAGTTGAATGGGGATACCTAATGAAGTGGTCGATGAGTGTGTACATTTTGGGACATACCAAGATGTAATTTCATGACAAGCGCACTATTTAAGGTAAGCTACTCAAACTGGACATTGATCTTGTAGCTGTCATGAGTTTTAACCAACATACGTCTTATTTTCTAAATCATAAATCAAGCTAGTCTGTCAGTATTCATTGACAGTGAACAAGTGGGCAATAGAAGTCAGCCCAATCAATCGGTAACAATATTTAATTACTTGTACAAGCTTTGACTGTGCAATCGTCCACAAAGGCCTGAATGGTGTTTGCTGGATACTCTGGATACAGCAGCAATAGTGTCGTTTGACAAAGGCGACAATGCTCTCTTGGCCTTCATGTGCGTTCATCTGCATGTGCCTGTGTGGCTTTCCCTCTCTCCTCCTACTTGGACATCTTTTAGAGAGATGAGACAGATGGCTTTAACTGCGGGTCTTCCTCTCACGCCACTCCTCCTCATCCTCCCCTCGAACTCCAACTGCAAGCATCCTCCTCAGACAGAATAGTTTTTTCACGCATACACACACATCTCCTGTGTTTTGCTACGGCGCCACATCAATGACATGACCTCCTATAAGCCCGTTGTGTTTAACCACAGCATGAAAGCTGTGACAGTTGTGTGACTCTCCCCCTCTCTGTCTCTCCTCATTCATTCGAGAGAGTCACATATCCCCCCACGGGAGGAAGGCTCATGTGACTGTAGCGAAGCATAGAAATACAGAGGAGATGGCTAACATTTAAAATATTAAATGGAGCAAACAAGGAGAGCAGAGAGACCGGTGTGCTACGTGAGATTTTTTAGGCTGCATCAAGTACCTGGAGCAAGCACTCAACTATAAGTGCACTCAACAATCAGTGTCCGTCTAAAAGCACTTTCAGTTTCACTAACAATGCTTCATTGGCTGACAGAACAATCATATATGGACTAATGGCGGTGTCTGTCTGTGCAGTATAGCTGATTTCCCCGTATTGTTTATACCGTGGCAGCCATCTGTAAATATCCTCGGATGTGTTGCGCCGTTGAGATCAACAATTTCTCGGATGATTTTGCGAAAACCCAATCTAAAACATATTCTGGTTTGTTTAATAAATCATTTCACACTTGTTCTTTCACAGTTCTGACGTCTTCAGTATTGATCCTCAGTGTGGAAACTGATAAATGTTAAGAAACAACATTGAGTGAGGGGGTGTGTCCAAACTTTTGACTGTCACTGTAAACTGAGAGAGAGACAGGTTTTATCCAATTTTCTTTCCCTCTCCATCTACGGGGGTGGTGACACACTAAGCTGACAGTCACTGAGCGTCTGCGGCTCTAGTTTTGGCAGCATGTCCCCCACCGTTGGCACCAGTCGGACCCCTGACAGTAGATTACTCTGATTAGCCTAGCGAACCAGTGCAGAAAAATAAATCCAGGAAGTGATGAAAGTAAAGCCTCAACCACATCTAAAATAATTTATTTATTGGTCTATTGTTTTGTAGCTGACAGTTGGTCGCAAGTGGTCGTTGCCTAGGTAACCCTCTTGTATATTTGGACAGAGCTAGCCCCCCCCAATACCGGATTAACCCGAAGCTCTAAATCATATATGTCAAACTCAGAAACAGATTTGGCCCGCAAGGTAATTTCAAATGTCTATTAGAGCTGGCCTGCCACAATATATCTCTCTTGCAACGTCTAACACTGCAAATCCCAGAATGCTTTGCTAGTATATTGGTGCATCAATCAAGACCAGCAAGCGCCTTCTGTTGACATTCATTAGCGACCTCATGCTAACAGTCCACCCCTCCCAAAAAATGGCCAAACGAGCAATAGTTGGGGCTGTTAATAGTTGAACCGTTGAATTTTCATTGAAGAATTTTTTTTGGTTGTTTTGTTGTTGGCCTGCGAAAAAGAGTTTACACTAAAAAACAAAACAAAACAAAAGGCTTCCACGGTCTCTTGTCATCACATCTAGTCACTTCCTGCCTGGCCTCTTGTCCCTTTTCCATTTCATCTCATCTGATACCATGATATTTTCACAACAATTTGGCTGTCAGGAATGCAAAAAAATAATACGGACTACAACTTTTGGGTCCAGACACAGGCGACACTGTCAACCTTCATCACCAGTAGTTCTTTGATGTTGGTTTGCTGTGTCTGAGCCTTTAGGGGGTTTGGTACAGCAGAATACTGCAATATTTTGCATGACATTATCGTATCTATAAGCTAACGACAAGCGTGACTCTTCTATTGAGTTACCACTAAATTAAATCACTCACTCCACTGGATGCTGCCATTACATTTTTTAATTTTTAGGTGAGCTCAGCAAAGGTGATGCAAGAAGTTGGTAAAACAAAAATGGAGTCCTCTCATGGGGTGATTCTCTGATAATTCCCACCTGTATTGTCTGTTTAAATATACAACAGAAGTACAATATTCTAGATGTAGGAGGAGGAGTGAAGATGGTGACTGCCATGACTTCAGGTCAAAGGGTCGGGGCGGGTCGCCAACACTCTGAGCTTTGTCGTAGTGGATTCACAGCTGAGCACCTGCAGATTAATTTGATTGATGTCTTTTTTTAGTGACACAGAAATAGGTTACCAACGAAAGGGCTTAGTAGATTAAACTTGAAGAGGCATTTGCTCATTGCTTCGTTCGTTCTCTGTTATTCACTGTAGCTCCCACATACATACAAACACACGCACACACATCTGTGCAACTCGTAAGCGCCGGCTGCTGTGGAGTCGTGACTCACTGCTTCCTTTGTTGAACACTCTCCACATTCAGTGGTGTACAAACAATGCACACAAATGCCGGGATGAATGCACACGTGCACACAGATGACCTATTCATGCATGCAAACAGCCACAATTACACACACATTAAAAAAGTGAGTGCATAACCGTGTGCACTGTATCGGGCATTTCCAGGATTTTTTGGTGAATCATGCACAATAAATGCATTGTGAAACGCAGCAGATGGGAGAATCATGCAAACATTTGACCTTTCACACCATTTAGGAAGCGGATGGCGCTCCAGCTTGCTGTCAAATTAAATGGTGTCAGTTAGCTGGTTGAGATTAGACACCAAGATGGAGAGAAGAGCGAGAAAAAATGAGGGCGCACTTCAATATCTGTCTTATCATATCATACATCTGCTCACATTTGGTGTTCAGGATAGGGGAGTTTATTTGAGTTATTCATCTTCTCTCCGTTTGTTTTTTTTTTCCATGTGATTACCTCTAACTACTTAGGTTTACCTCTGTTTGATACTCTCTATAAGACACAGTAACGATAATAACAAGACACGCCGCTCTCAGTAACTGTGTCACCTCACTTCCGATTCTGAGACACTGAGCCTCAAATAATCCCGCTCTAATGCGTGCAGCATTAACCGGCACTGACGGCAGACAACCAGCGCAACCAGGACTTTTCAGGTGATGGGCAGCACACACACACACACACATACACACATACTGCTGTAAAGTGCCAGCCTGGAAACCAGACAAACTCCACCACCTACAAAGAATCTGGCAACGCCAGGCTTGCAAACCACAGTAGAAGATGGAGCCAATGAAACAGCTGATTGCTGCAAGGTGAGGCATTCAGATTAGACCGGAGCCAATGGGAGAATGTGATGGAGGCGAGCTGCGGCCCAAACAGAGATTAGTGGTAATCCCCTGCAGCAGTATCAGAACAAATGATGTCCTCTCTTCTGACCGCATTCTTACCGTGTCCACGCTGTTTAAAGCTCACTCTTTAAAAACGATTTTATTACTGTAACAAGGCCAATAAAAGTTTGTTTTATACGTCCCATAAATTCCTAATGATTGCCTGAGAAGTGGTCTTAGAAACAA
>JASGAT010336421.1:0-18435 GCA_030220025.1 Chelon auratus | reverse complement strand
GAGCGGTGAAGGTTATATTTCTTTGTGTCATTGTCACTGAAATAGAAATGTTAAGAACTCTTCCTCCGACCAAACTGTACTCTGGAAAACAACGCTAAATATACATGGGCAGAAGCCGCACGCTTAGGAGAATGAATGTGTAAATACACGTTGATGCGCTCACTGAGAGATGTGGGCATTTTGTATATATGAGGACATGGAGTATACACTTTAATGTACATATTCATTGTATTAAGTTCTGTGCTGCCTTAGCTATGCAATATTGGTGTTGGAAATGCCTTGACAATTCCCTTTGCCTTAAAATGTATTTACATGTTAGTTTTTGAATGTTTTTGCTTAACGTCACTAAGATCTATTTGGTAACACTACATTTCCGTCAGCTGTTTATGAAAATAGTATTTGGACGGTTTGCCCACATTTAAATTATGAATTATACTTGATATAAATGGACAGTTCACAACAGAGATATACAATTTAGTTCCTCTGAATCCCAGAAGTACAAGAAGGCAGATAAAGTATTTATCCTGTGAATTTCAGTGGCACAATCTGCTGGTGACATCTAGTGGCAAAAGAAAGCCCTGTTTGATTCACAATAAAAACATTTCCCTTTCTATCATATGTTCAGAATAAATGAACCAGTACAGCTAATTACAATGATATGACATGTTGAAATTGGATGGATGAGGATGGACTTTAACTTGAGTGTCTGCATGTGTGCAAAAGAGCATGAATAATAGATACCGTAACTGGATATTAAGGTTTCCTTGTGAAGCCCTTGGAGAGTTGTTATCAGTATGAGAGGCCAGAGTCCAGCTACAGAGCTTACAGGACTCTGTCTGGTGTTTAACGGGTGTGGACTTTGTAAAATATATTTGAAAGTTGAAAAGTTTGTGGTGTCAGTGCCCTGCAGAAAAGCCATAACCCCCAAAACATCTCGCTGTGAGACAGGAAAATTGGCATTTGTTTTTGATTTGTTTTTCTTTAAATGAATAGTAATAGAGACAATAATGGGGAAAGTACACAAAAATAAAAATAATTTGTTGAAGTTGTTTCTGCAGGATACTAACAGTGAAAGGGCTGAAATGAAAGAGCGTGTATATCGTTGTGTACATACTTTACTGTATGAAAATATGTACAGAGTTGGAGTAAAGAGGGGAGCGATGTTGGTCTAATTTATTTATTTATAAAATCAAATCTCAGAAGCCTGAAGCGTCCCAAGTTTAAGTGATGAATTGAAATGAAGTGGAGCAGATTTAGAAATGTTGCCACTTGGAAGACTGGAATAATAAACTCACCATTTACAAATATAGTGAACTGATTTTAATGCTGTTTGAGCTACATTGATTGAATTATGTGACTGCTTAACAGTTTCACTTGTATAAACAGTTTATAACATGTGTTTTAATCATTCTAATTTTAATTTGACCTTGTTTGAAGATATCTGCATTTTGATTAACTGGAGTTAATCTACCAGCTTCATGAACGGCTTCATACAAGCACATTGGTCGTCAAGTTTTGTTTTTTTTTTTTAAAAAAAAGACTGTCCTTAACATATTTTGCTCTCGGTCCTGCACAACATTTTAATAAAACTCTCTCTCCTTTCTATTCCCCAATCAGCGGAATCTGAATGTTTGTGATCAGACAATTTTTTTCATTTACCAGTGTCATTTTCACTAAAACTTCTTTTAAATGTACAGTTTGCTTGACATTGTGGAATTTGTGTGTATGGAATAGCAATACTGCAACATTTCACTCTTTTTGAAGTAAAAGAAAAGCTGTTAAGTTGTTCTTGTAATAAATATTTTCTTCTGAAGTTCGTGGATTAGCTCTGATCAAATTTTCTTGTGCTCACGGAAAAAAAAAAATCCAATAATGTGATTTACTATGATTTTGTACTTGAAAGAAAATGTCTTTGTTGCATAAAATTGTTTCCCTGCAAAATGTGCTTTAAAAAGATTGCAGTTTGACCTACATTTAGCTCATTTGGTAAGCCCCACATTAAAAATATATATTTCTAATTTATATTATTTGTAGAAACTGTTTTTGAGGCGCTCAGAGATTATTCTAATGTTTGGTCTAACCCTATTAAATAGATGATCGTGAATAAACATGTGTTAATGTTAAAAATATCCCTAAATTTGACATTTGCAGGGTTTATACTGCATTAGTTATCAAATAAAAAGGTTATACTAACATGGCATTTGCAGAACCATTATTACTTTCAGTAACTTTAATTGTTGTTTTTGTTGTCAACTTTTAACAGCGGGTATTGTACAGACATCCAACCAGTATTTATGTTAAAAGAGCATATCTTTCACAGAGGTGTTGAATTACTTTATGATCAGCCCTCTGTGAATGAAAGATGACGTTGCCTGTTGTTATTTTGTGGAAAGACGGAAGTAAATCAAGTGGGAGTGGACGAAGGCCATCACAGCTCCTACTACGCCTGTCACGGTAAGATGTTTGTGGAGGTTTTCTCTCTAAATTCATTGGGCGCCGAGTTTAATTTTAACTCCAGAAGGTACGCTAATTCATTGGGTACGGTCTGAATTAGGCCGCTAGATTAAGAGCTTAACTATCCCGGCGAAGGCTTCCTTAAGCCCCTGCTTAGAAGGTCATGTCTCAGCTTTGCTAGCTGGAGAAGTGGCAGGCGCTAGCTGGCACTGACAGAAACACTGCACCAGTTAGCCGTTAGCACCAGTTTCATTCATCTACCTTAACTGCCGCAAACATGCAGGAATGGGCCAATCAGTTATGCGTGAGTAGCGGACTGAATCGCACTGATAACTGCGCAGCAATTGACTCTAATTTACCTTAATTTTACGTTTGCAACATGTTTCGGCGAGCTCCCAGATGTCCACTCTCGAGCCTGCTACGCTAACGTCATCGTAGCCTGGCGCTAGCTAGCTAGCGAGCCTTCCTTCTACTTTTGTGGCTAAATTAGCTAAATAAATTCAAGTCAGTTTGTGCTAACTGCGAATATTGTTAGTATGCAAATTGTTTAAGGGTACATGGTTTGTTTGTTGACATTTCGGCACGTTAGCTGTGTGTTTTATCGTACTAATGCACCGTAATGAGCTAAGCCGTCTTGCTAGCTAAGCCGTCAGCTGTGTTAACTCGCCGTATCTGGTTAGCTTGTGGCTAGTTGGCAAACTGACGTGGGCAGCAGCTACCTGAAAGTTAGAGAAGCGTGCACTGAGATATTTACCCAGTTTGTTGACGCAGTTTACTGTCGTTTACCGCAAGCTAACATTAATAACTGTTTGGCCTCGGCCATTGTTGTCTTGTGTATTAACAAAAAAATAAATAAATACAGATAATAGCTGCTTTATTGTTATATTCAAACGGATAAATTCAAGATATTGTGCATATTTAGCATATTTATTTCATGTCTATAGTACAATGTGATTGAACGGATTGTTGTTGACTAATCAAGATGGCTATGACTGCATATCTGCTTATGACTTTCTAACATATGCAGTAAATGGTTAGTGCAACACTAAGTTATATTTAATCGGATCAGTTTTATTGGCCATGTACATAGTACACAGAAAACGGATTTGTTGTCTTTATTTCTCTTTGTTTTCCCTATCCATTGTACACAGAGAGTAGTGAGCCGTGGACATATAGTTGATCCGAACCAGTGACCTTACGGTGATCACTATGTCTCAGCTCTAGTAATACTGTAGTAATGCTTGTTTTACTGTTTAATCTGAATGTGTGTGTTTTATGCAACCCCCCTTCGACTTAAAACACTGTTAATATAACAGCAAGTAGTTACGTTATATAAACCAACTTTTCAAGGGCTGGCTGAAGTGGTAAACAGGAAAAGGAAATACACGTGCGTCAGAAAACATTTAAACTTGGCTTAAGGACACACGACCCCACTTGTGCTGACTGAGAAGAATTATTTTCAAAGAGGAGATATTAGTGTTTGGTTCAGCAAAACCCATTGTTTTCTTTTCAAGATTCTCGCTGCCATTTGTTCAGGAGAAGACAGGAATTCCTTTTATTTTCCTGTGCTTGCACTTCTAGTCCTTCCTGGTGTCCTTTGTGATGCTCCAAGTTTCCACTCAGGAAAAGGTTTCGCAATCAACTTTCTCCTCCTCTCTAATCTTTTGCAGGAGAATCGACAATTTGGATCCAAGATGACGGACTCAAAGTACTTCACCACTACCAAGAAAGGTCTGATGTTTTATTGTTTGTTAATACAAGTTAATGTAGGAATTAACATGTTAATCCTGTATTCAATCCTCTGTCATTGGCAGTACATGTGCATTGTTTTTAACCAAGTGCTATGTTGATTTTGTGGCATTGTTAGCTGGGTGGTGTTGAATTATTATCTGTGTCAAGGAGACCTGTTTTTTTTTTCCCATGTCATTGTCATAGTACTTAACTTAATGCTTTTTATTGATTCTAAAAAGTGGGCATATACTCAATTTAAAATCTTAAATGTCCTCAAGAAATCATTTCGTGTTCTTGTTTAGGTTGTTACAGATGGAGCCTGAAAATCTTAAGATGTTGTTTCCCTCTGTTATCTCACCATTGTTGCCAAGCACAACATCTCTGGTTATTGTAAATCAGACTGAGATTTAGCTGTCAGGGATATGACTGTTTCAGCTAACCCATATTCCTCTCACTCGTCTCAGAGCTGTTGTCCTGGGAACGCCCAGAAGCTCTGTATGTTCCCACGTACAAAGCTTAGAAAACACAAGCAGATGATTTTGAGTGATAGTGCACAGACTTCCTAGGTTTGATTAGGATTATCTTAGACACAATTGTGTGTTTCTTTCAGCATTCAGCTTTTTCTACGGATCTGTCTGATGCTTTTGTGTACAGTCTGTCAGTAACATCTTGAAGGAGATTGTGAGGGATTAACCGTTTTACTTGTGTTTGTATAGATGCTAAAGTAACAATGCACTGAAATGAACTGAAGGGTTTATTTATTTATTTATTTTTAAGTTTTGGGTGAAGCAACACAAATCGGTAAACAAACACAAAATAAACCCCTCTGTTGTATTTCAGCAAGATTCCCATGAGAACGTGATGCTTTATTCAGTACCTTCACTCACAGTTCAGATTGCACATTGAAGAAAACGCAGCATATTCAAACGTTTCACTCTTTCAGACTCAACAATTGGCAGTGATTTGAAATGGTTGGCATCTTCACTATTATAGATACCAGTAGTTTACCCTAGAGGTCTTCCCATCTACTCATTCTGTATTTCTGTGGGTTTCTGGCAGATCACACTACATTACTGTCCAGTATGCACATTGTAATGTTGGACCGTTGCACTGTATGGCTCTCTTCATCTCAATATGCCAAATGAATTAATTACTCACTGAATGATTCCCTTTTTGTGTGCAGGGGAGATCTTTGAGCTCAAGGCAGAGCTGAACAGTGATAAGAAGGAGAAGAAGAAGGAAGCCGTAAAGAAAGTCATTGCATCTATGACAGTGGGCAAGGATGTCAGGTGAGCGAGTTAAAGTAATAGATCACAGACACCAAGATTGGACTCACGTGAATCAAGTTCCCCTTCTGAGGCTGTAGTCACATAAAAAAAACTTCCCTCTTTCAGTGCTCTGTTTCCAGATGTTGTGAACTGCATGCAGACGGACAACCTGGAACTGAAAAAGCTGGTCTACCTCTACCTGATGAACTACGCCAAAAGTCAGCCAGACATGGCTATTATGGCTGTTAACACATTTGTGAAGGTAAAGCTTAGTTATTAATGTGTAAAACATCTATGAAACTACCAGTTCATAGCCTTTCATTCAAATGGAGTAATCCCTGTAGTTACTGGACATGTTTGGTGCAGTCCCTTACCAGTGTGACCAACTAGTAACAGGAAGTTTCTAAGTGTTGTATACAGGGTATATGAACTTATATTATATCCAATACATATACTCTCTAACTTAAACTCATGCCTGAGTATATAAGATGCAGAATTGTGTAGAAATAAATCTTGTGTTTGTGGTAAAACTTACAAACACGGTGTGGTCCACCCATCCAGGACTGTGAAGACCCCAACCCTCTCATCCGCGCCCTTGCTGTTCGTACGATGGGCTGCATTCGTGTGGACAAGATCACGGAGTACCTCTGTGAACCCCTGAGAAAATGTCTGAAGGACGAAGACCCCTATGTGAGGAAGACAGCCGCCGTGTGTGTAGCAAAGCTCCATGATATCAACGCCCAGTTGGTGGAGGACCAAGGTTTCCTGGACACCCTTAAAGACCTCATCTCTGACTCCAACCCCATGGTAGGACCTACTGGCTAGTTATTGAACTAACCACATTTCTTACTCTAGATATCTTTTACTGATAAGCTCTTGTCTGGCACACAGATGTTTAACATGACGTCAGGATTATATTACAATGACTTCTCTTTTGTATCTTAATACTGTCTGGCCACCGTTTTTCTTGACCATTTACCCGTATTCTTGTCTTCATCTTTAGGTTGTAGCAAATGCAGTGGCAGCGCTGTCTGAGATAGCAGAGTCTCATCCCAACAGCAATCTCCTGGATCTGAACCCTCAAACCATAAACAAGTTGCTGACAGCTCTTAATGAGTGCACAGAGTGGGGCCAGATATTCATTCTTGACTGTCTTGCAAATTACACGCCTCGTGACGACCGAGAGTCCCAAAGGTAAGAGAGGGCACCGCTGCAACGTTTTCTCCTCCTACATGTCACTCATTCATATTCCCCGCTGACTCTGTTTATTTATTTTTTTTTGCCTCCCTCTCTCTCTTCCGCTGTCATCAACGACCCCTAGCATCTGTGAGCGTGTGACACCACGACTTTCCCATGCCAACTCTGCAGTGGTGCTGTCAGCAGTTAAAGTTTTAATGAAGTTCATGGAGATGCTGCCCAAAGACCTGGACTATTATGGCACCCTTCTGAAGAAGCTTGCCCCTCCACTGGTCACTCTCCTCTCTGCTGAGCCTGAGTTGCAATATGTGGCACTTAGAAACATCAACCTCATTGTCCAGAGACGGTAAGCCCGAGGAGAGGGTGTCTTTGTGCCACTCTTTATTCTTTTGAAAAAGTAGACGTTAATAAGTGTTGCTTTTTGCTTAATTACAAAACTTGTTCAATGTGCTTTTTAGCCCAGAGATCTTGAAACACGAAATGAAGGTTTTCTTTGTCAAGTACAACGATCCGATCTATGTCAAACTGGAGAAGCTGGACATCATGATTCGCCTAGCATCTCAAGCCAACATTGCCCAGGTAACACAGCCACATCTATAATGCATCAGTGTATTAGAGGATGCTCTTAAGAAAGCAGAGACATTGGTAACAAGATCATCTGAGTGACTCAGCTGTGTGTTTTCGCTGTAGGTGCTGGCTGAGTTGAAGGAGTATGCCACTGAGGTGGACGTGGACTTTGTGCGTAAAGCGGTCAGAGCCATTGGCCGCTGTGCCATCAAAGTAGAGGTGGGTGGAGATGACGTAATACGATCACGCGGGGCTTTGTTAGTCAAATACTTGTCTGCAGTGTAGTTCAGCAGTGAGCCGAGTTTAAGTGATTGCTCATATTTACTTGTACTTGAACTGATTCATTAGTCATTAAAAGCCATCAGTAAGATATTGTTTGAAACACAAGGTGGCTCTGCCATAATGGCAGTGCTGTGTCTTCCTAAGACAAGTTTATTACTGTTTACATTTTAAGCCTGTTAGAGTATACAAAACAGAATCATATTTTCAATAGATCGTTTAACTGTTTACATTCGAAGGCTATGTCACTAAGAGTTTTACGTTCAGTGACAGCATTGGTACATACTATTTTTGGTCTGCAGAGCATGACGATTTTCTTTTGCCCTTCATTCATTAGCAATCAGCAGAGCGCTGTGTGAGCACCCTGCTAGACCTCATCCAGACCAAGGTCAATTATGTGGTGCAGGAGGCAATTGTGGTCATCAAGGACATCTTCCGCAAGTACCCCAACAAGTAGGTTTCCTCTTAGACATCAGTGTGGTCATCTGCACACTTAACTATCTGGATTCAGTATTAAAAGGTAAAGAATGCAGAATATTAAGTCTGTGCTTTACCTTTTGAACTTTTCATGCAAGCAAAGGTAAAGAAAAGTTTGGCTTCAGACTGTGTGTTTTCAGACTGGCCAAATTACATTATATGACCTTTGACATGAAAGCAATGTTTACATTAAGGAGTTATACTAGTTACGTACTTACACACACGTCATGCACAAACAGACACCATTTATTTTCTCTAGATCTTTAAATGGGTAAAGTGAAAGCTCATTACACAAAGAGATTTATAAACTAGCGTTCCAATAAGAAAATATGCTTGTCTTGGACAGCATTGAACACCCTGCCTTGATTGCAGCTGCCCAAAGGTCAGACTGATTTGGCTGGAGCGTGACTTCTGCTGTGGATCCAACAGAGTTGATTCATGTGTCAGACGAAAGCCTCTCCCACGCAGCAGTAACCTATCGTCCTAGAGTCAGGAGCCTCCTAGGGAGCAGCTTTGCAAAGCTTCCTGCTCAGTTACCTTGAGCTGTATGAGTCACTGCCCATTCAAACTTACACCATTTTAGTTAATTAGGCGTATTTGGCCTTGGCATAACACAGAATAGAATAGTTATGTAAATGATATTGGTTGCTACAAAGCATTTTATGCAGATCTGGTAAACCGTAACCACAGACTTTCATTGCCATGGCAGAATACATGTTTGAGCATCTCATATGCAAAAACCAAACCAGAGCTAAAAAGAGAGTGAATAATGAGTTTGCAACTGTCGGGCTGCCAGAAACATGACACCAAATGAATGCTAATACTGTTCTCTTTCTGTTGAATGTGAAAGTAGACCGTTATTCAGCTTGTTTTATAAGCCAGACAGGTCGTGGTCATATTTCTGTCAGCTCAAATTTCAGATTAAGCTCTTTTCTCTCCTTGTGGCCAAAAGTAAATGAATGCAGTTTTTTCAGTAAGTTACAGTAATTTGTATTATGTTTTTTTTCTTCGTCTCTTTTAATTAATTAAAGCACATGTCATGTTATGTGCCCTTTCCAGGTATGAGAGTGTGATTGCCACTCTGTGTGAAAACCTGGACTCCCTGGATGAGCCAGAGGCACGTGCCGCCATGATCTGGATTGTGGGAGAGTATGCCGAGCGCATCGACAATGCTGATGAGCTGCTGGAGAGCTTTTTGGAGGGTTTCCATGACGAAAGCACTCAGGTATGTGGGGGGGATTGTTATTTGAAAAAGTCAATATGTACTGGTAGCCAAACCAATAATTTGCAGTCAGCCCTGGCAGTAAGCAGCTCACTTTGTAGTGGGAAATAATTAAAGCCATTGTTTAGCTGCTGCGAAGCACTGAAAAGAGGAGGTGACGTGCTATACACAAATGCAAAAGTCCTGGAGAGAACAGGGTTTTTATTTCCCTGACAAATTGATTTGGAAATGAGAATCATATTTTTTTTACTGCGGCTTACCATGCTCAGTGGGAAGACGCTGTGATTCCTGAATCAGTTTTTATGTGTGGCTCAGGGGCACGTTTCCGGAAACATTTGCTTAGTTTAGTTAGATGTCTTCTGCTAAGTAATTGATCGTTTCCCACATTATTGCCTTAGAGAGGCTTTTCTGGATATATTAACTGATTTTATAGAAAGATATGTATTATTCAGAAAATTGTCCCTTCTCTACTGCTGGTTATTAACGAAAAATGAGACCAGTAGCGGAAATATTTAGCGAGGTTTGATTTCCATGGGATACCTAACAGACTTTAAACCTTGTTCATTTGCAGTTTGGCACTGTATTAAGTTTTAGCCAAATTATATCACACTAATTGCCTTTTTTTAAATAGTATATGAGCAGTAACATACTCTCTTGGACGTCTAGGTGCAGTTGCAGCTACTGACTGCAATTGTCAAGCTGTTCCTGAAAAAGCCGACAGAGACACAGGAGCTGGTGCAGCAGGTGCTAAGCCTTGCCACACAGGTGAGAAAAAAACAACACAGTTCAGCTCATACTGTACGTTCTGTTTCCCTGCCACTGTCTCTGTCAACGGATATTTGACAGTCCTCCTTGTGCTGTCTGCTAGTCTGAACTCGCCACCCGTATCTTTGTCCTTTTAGTTTATCAGATGGAGCTTCCCATATTTGAAGCTTTTTCCAAAAGGTTTCTGTTATTTAACTGTTTTAGGGACACTAATATTGATCTAATGGAATCTGACTTGCCTTAATAATACTTGCAGTGGTTTTAATACACTCACTTGTTACACTAGCATTGTTTTAAGAGCTTTATGTAAACAGTCTGGTGTTATCTTATTTCATAAAATAACATTAAATCATCCAATTCTCTAATTGTCAAAATAGAGATCCACCTATTTATAGTGTTATCCAGACAAGGACAGATTAAACTGTATCTTGGTTGCACATTGTAGGCTACTGCGTATACAGAAGAAACACAAGCATATTTAAGCCTTCAAGCAAACATGTTTTTTTATTCATTTATGTAAATTAAGATGGAAAAAATACAAAAACACCTCATTGTGATGCAGTCTAGTACAATTGCTCTGACAGCTATGGGCTTAAAAATGGTTTGATAGTTGAGGCAGAGTCTCTCTGACACGATTTCAACCAAAACAGTCCATTGTAAGCTTCGCAGAGAAGGAAAAAGATGGAACTCCAGGTCTTATGTAAGGCATTACACTACTTTGTATAGATATACTGTATCTGCAGGGAAAAGGCGATGGAGGGAAACTGTCCCTCTGCCTGAAAGAGCCTGATAACAGGATATATTACTTATTTACTGAACTTACTTTTAAGCTTACTTGATTTAGTTGAAATCCTGGGAATGTTTTCCACACTAATACAAATGTACAGTGTCAGGTTGCTTCATACATTATACACATCTTGGCACTGCCCTGAGGATAAGTAGGTTTTTGATATCTTTGAATCACTGCTAAGTCTTTCATATCAGGCCTAAGACAGAAAAGAGTCTAACATTAAGTATTTATTAAACCAACTCCATAAATAATATGCTTATGCCTCATCTCTTTCTCCAGGACTCTGATAACCCAGACCTAAGGGACAGAGGCTACATCTACTGGCGTCTGCTCTCCACAGACCCTGTGGCTGCTAAGGAGGTTGTCCTGGCTGAAAAGCCTCTCATCTCTGAGGAGACGGATCTGATTGAACCCACACTGCTGGAGGAGCTTATCTGCCACATTGGTACCCTGGCCTCGGTCTACCACAAGCCCCCCAGTGCCTTTGTTGAGGGCAGCCGTGGTGTTCAGCACAAGAGGCTGCCTGGCAGTGCTGGATCGTGAGTCATGCTTGTTTCTTAACACTGAAGGCAAATAAGTTTGTGTAGTTAAGTGGACCTCCTTGGTTCTGCTTTTCTGTTTTCCTTGAAATCTGCTGAGTATCCCTTTCTGGCAGTGTCAAGCTGTGCAGGCGTTTCTTGTTCCTTCCTCCCTTCAGATACAAATTATCGCATCCAGTTCCCTATTTTGCTTGTGAATAGATAAGTTGTATCAGCAGCAGGAAGGGAACCTATTGTGTTTTTTTTCTTTTTTAATATCTTGTATGTAATGTTTGAATGTCAGATGCTGATATTAAAAGTGGTCAGAGTTTCAAATACTGAGAACATGTGATCCAGAAGTTCAGGTTTCAGACCACACTGAACACTACACTTCCAACTTTGTTTTCTGTTTTTGTTTCAAGCTAACCTCAGCTTATCACAGTGGACTAGGCTCCATAACAAAACACTTTTGTGTTTAATTCAATGCAGTTTAACACCTCCACAAACTGCATCTTTCTCAAATGATCATACAGTTGAATTACCGCCTGTCTTATACTTATATGATAACAGCTAAGATTTAGTGCAGGAGTATTGTAGTGGAACGTATTTGTTTTCACTGGTCTATCTAATGTTTTGGGAAGTCATTGTGTGTTACTTTTGTATTTTTACCGTTTGCTTTGGGAACCTCAGCAACAGCAGGAGGATGAGATGGTGCTCACAAGCAAAGGCTTCTGCTAATCCTACCAATCAGAGAAAAGTGAGCGTTTAGGGAGCTAATGTTGTACAATTTTCAGGCAGAAGGTGAACTGAGCTGCTTCATAACAGGCAGTATGAGATAAAAAAAGAGATTTGTTTGAGCAGTGAATCACGCGAAGGACTGTATTGGAGTCCTTGAATAACACTATAGCTCTAAATTATACGTTCCTCGGAAGAGGATTGTCTAGTTAGTGAATAAGTAATAAGTCATGTAAATTCATGAGATTCATAACTTAAACTGATGTTCCTCTCTTATTACTTCTGTTTTTATCTCTAACAGTGGCGAGAGTGTTGAGAGCCCAGACACAGGCTCTGCTGCTGGTGTTACTGATGCACCCCCCGCTGTCATCCCGTCCCAGGGAGATCTCCTGGGAGATCTTCTCAACCTGGACCTTACACCTCCTGCCACCACTGGACCACCACCACCGGCCTCCTCAGGCATGCAGCTGGGAGCAATGGACCTTCTGGGAGGAGGACTGGACAGCCTGGTACGTCTTCTGCGCATATCTGAATGTGGCTGTGTGATTCTTAAGGCTGGTAGTTTCAGGTATAGGCTCATTGTTAATGGGGCCTTTAATGGTAATGTATATTTGTATTTTTTCTGTCTTTTGGTTCTTTTCTGTTTTCCTTTGACCCTTCAATGTTTTCCTTTCTTTGCTCAATGCTGCACCTGCAGATGGGGGATGAGTCTGAGCCGGTAACTACATGGAGTGCAAGGGCACAACATTTACAAACCATATCAGGCTTTGTAGTAGATAACTTCAATCACTGATTTTTTTGCTCACATCAGTCAGACATTTTTCATTCATCATGTATCATCTTTTATGACGTGTACAGTCAGCATGCTGTTAAATCTTTGAGTCCATCTCTTATCTCTGGGCTCTACAATGTGTTTCATCTTTCAATCAGCCGCCCATTCCCCTGCGGACGGACACTCCTCAGTCACCTCAGCCCCTACATCAGTCCCCATCGCCCCCAGATTACAGCCCCACTGAGGTTGGTCCAGGCTGGACCAGTAAAGGCCAGCACCAGCCTACAACCCCCTCCCTCTTTTTGTCCCTTTTCGTGTCACTGTGTCCTCTGATTAGTTATCCCTAGCAGTATGTTTTCCTTTATCCCACGATACGTGTAGGTGCGATTTTTGTAGATCACTGTTTTTGGTCCGCATTTTGCTTTTCAGACACCGTAGTTTAGCTTTACCACTGTGTCAAATCACAGTTTTGTTCACTGAGCCCATAACCTTTTCACCACCACAGTAGATATATTTATGTGAATGAGTCCCACTGGATTTCAACAGACACTCAGCTGGACCCCATAGCACCTCTCCATCCATCCTTCCCATCCTGTCAAGCCCCAGAATGTTATTTGATATTGCAACAACCAATAATGTTTCATTCTTCTTCCCTCCCTGTGCTCAGCTTGGTGGCGATCTTGGAGGAAGTCCGGCTGTAAGTCATTTTGTCTAACTTTTGGTTTGACTTTGAGTATTCAGGGTGACATTAGACATACTGGGGTAACAAGATGCTTTGCGATCCACAGATGGGGGCTGGTTTTGGTGCTCCTCCAGCTGCAATGCCAGCCTCTTTCACCGCCCCTGGTAGCGGTGGTCTGGATGACCTGTTTGATCTTGGAGGTGGAGTCGGTATGCCTACGGGAGCCTACAGCCCTCCCAAAACAGTAAGTCTTAATTATCTGGATAGAGCATAGAAAGAACTAAATAACATCTCTTATATGGTGGGATAAATAAAATAACCGATTCTATCTCTGTTCAGATTTGGCTTCCAGCGATGAAGGCCAAGGGTCTGGAGATATCAGGCACTTTTGCTCGCCGTTCCGGGGTCATCCAAATGGAGATGACCCTCACTAACAAAGCCATGAGTGTCATGACTGATTTCGCCATCCAGTTTAACAGAAACAGGTACGACCACTCCGTAAGCAGCAGATGCTCAGACATAAAAACACATTTTGTAACATTTGTTTTTTTTTCTCCACTTTGTCCTTCTTAAGCTTTGGTCTCACTCCCGCCGGTCCGCTCCAGGTTCTAACTCCTCTCAGCCCAAACCAGAGTATTGAAGTGGCCCTTCCCCTCAACACTGTGGGGCCTGTTATGAAGATGGAGCCTCTCAATAACCTGCAGGTAACACATGCACAAGATTAGTTTCCCCTGAATAACACAGGAAGGTGCTAGTATTTATTCTGGTGGAGCTGTACTTTCCTGTTGAATTTTAATTTTTTTTTATGACTCATAACCTTCGACTGAACAGTGATGCAACTTTTCAATAAAAAGGTTGTCAGATGTCAAGTGCGCACCAGAAGCCCAATGCCAGCTTTTTTGCAAATGCCAATGAAAGTAGTTGGTGCCGGCTTTATGCTGTGATGGAGAGAAGAGTAGAGAGTGACGTAGACATACACATTATCTGAGCACCACAGATATTGCTGTCAACAAAATGTGTGGAGAAGCAAAAAGTTTAGATTGCGTTATCACAACTGTGAAAGGACAAACCGTTAATTTTTCTGATTGCCTTTTCTGGTTGTGGGACTATCAATTTGCGTGCAGAGCTATTTTTTTTTTTCTCTGTCAGTTGAAACACTCCCCATAATAAAATCCAAATTGCGTGTCAGGCTGTAGAAACATTACATTGCTCCAATATAAATCCAAATTAAAGCTGGCAATATTTTAACTTCTTGGCTGTTTAATTTTATCGCATGTACCTGACTGTGTCTCTGGGGAAACTGTTCTGAATACATGACCATATGTCTTAACTGATTAGTAATGCATCCTCGCTGTTACTCAGCTACACTCTTGAATTCCCACAGAGTGAATAAAACTGGATTAAAACATAAAATAGACTTCAGAGGCCTTGTAATGGGTTGTAAGTAAAAAAAAAAAAAAAAGAGCGTCAGAGGCTTGGTCTGTTTTTGATCAGGGTGGTTCTTTTAACTGGGCCGAATGGTGAACGGATGCCGTGTGCAGCTGGAGAGAGAAGATAAGAGTGTCAAGGGGGGTGATAGAGATGGGCATAGTCATTTGTGGTCTCACAACACATGGCTCCTTTGTTTCCCCTGGCCTCAGCAGTCCTGCTAACCTTTCTACTCTGCTGCCTCAAGGCCCTGCTTTGATGGGTACTACTGTCTGTTTTGACACGTCCCCAAATATTTTATTTTGAGAGCTTATTCTGTGTTATTTTTGTCGTGATTGAAGATAATGGCCCAGATATCATTCTGAGTGCTCTTTCAGCTACTGATGTGTGGGAGTTTTTTTTTTTTTTTTTTACACTTGTATGCGGTTTCTAAAACAATTTCATTTAAGGGGAATGCTTTTGCAACTTGGGGTGCAATTTTTAAACCTAGACCTGCACCAGGCCTTCTGCACTGACACAGAGTTAAAATTTAAAACATTTAAGTGGTTTTGTTAGACTTAACAGTATCCTTAGTCTGTAGTAAACAAACAAATAAAAGGTATTATAGTACAGTGTTCCCCACACTGACAAATAAATGCTTTACAACTTCACTACAGCAAAGAATTTAGCTGTGCAAACATCCAATTTGATCAAACAGTAACTCCATTACTGTCATCTTGCTGAGCTGAATCAACAATTCATTCATTCATCGTTTTGTTTTCATTATTAATAATTCAATTTATTATTTTTTTTATTGGTTGTTTTAGTGCCTGAAAATTGCTATAAATGTCAATCATTGCCAAATAAAATTCACATGGCTTGGTTTGTCGAAGCAACAGTTCAGAGCCCAAATATGTTGACTACGGTAGAATACTAGGAAAACCTTCAAATATTCATAAATTATTGCATTAAAAAATTACAAAAACAAACAAATTTGCTGCAGAAATTTCTATGAATTGACTAATTTATTCATATGTAATTTACAGTTTCTTATGGAAGTGAATACTTGTGAATTTAACAAAGATTATTCGTATTCAAATGCAGATAATACTGATATCATTTTATTCCAGCTTGCAAGAAAACTAAAGAGCACAAAAGTATCCTTTTGTGCAAAAGAGGGACCAAACAGACTTGAGATCTAGTGGTCTGGTAGATTAACTCATCAAAGCACTTAAGAGGCATATAATAATGTGTCACTTCTATCAGGCAGTACCGTTTTTTTTACAGCTGGATTTGGTGTCAGACTTTTTCTTGGGCAACTAAGCCTTTATAATAGAGCTCCAATTTACAAACATTCAGAATGGAGCTTGTGTAGTTTGTTGAGTCCTGCACTGCATCCAAGAATAAGATGCCCCAATGAATTATTCATGAGCCATTCTTCTGCTTCATCCTCTGGCTGAACTCGGTGTCCGTCTCTCAGCACTTCTTTGTTGAGCAGTATCATTGTGTGCTGCTCCTTTCTTCCTGTGCTTCCATTATATCACAGTTTCTTGTGTAGACCTTTTCACAGGTGCTATTTTGGATTTTTTCCTCTTTTCACTCTTGCCTGTCTTTTATCCCTTTATTTGTTACCTTATATTTAACCACTGTCTGCTATTCTCACCTACCCACGTTTTCATTTTTATTTACATATTCTTGTGCAGCACCTTCAAAGGGCTGTTTGTCGACAGTTCATTTGATATATTTAGCTTGTAAGTAATGCTTGTTGATATCCTTTGGCAAATAGCCTCGTGCTCACTGTGAAATGCAATATGATGACCGGCCGGTAAACAACATATTTATCAGATGATGTTGTGATATACAGTACTGAGGGGTCAGAAACTCCACATTGAAAATCTGTCATGTTTTCACGCAATCCTGAAAATATTGAAAAGTAATTCACCTTGCATCAAGTGTTCACCTCAAGTTTCCAACAGATAATTTCTTACCAAGTAACAGAGTGGAAAAACTTACTTCCTCCACAGTCACCTGACCTCAAACCCACTGAAACTTTGCTCAGCTTGTCACTCACAAGTGCTAAATAGACAAGCAAGCCCAGTAGTTGTAGTTGTTTACTAACAGTGGGGTCGGCCCTAGCACATGCTGGAGTGTCCTTGAGGGAGACGGTGAACCCCAACTTGCTTCCCATGGCAGGCTAGCGTTTTTCACATGTAGAAATTCAATGTCAAAAAGTGTGTGTGTGTGTGTGTGTGTGAATGAGAAGCATTTGTAAAGAGCTTTGTCCGGCTAAGTTTAGAAGTCATTATGTAAGTGCAGACCATTTTTGATTAAGGCCTGTGTGTACATGTGCATTTGTGAGAGTGAGAGATTCTGAAATGACTTCAGCTTGTTCAGTCAACGGCACGCATACCCCAGCAGTGCCAATCCTTGAAGGGCACTTGAAAAGTAATTACTCATGTATTGCGTCTTGTTTCTCCCCTACCCCCTCCCTGGATGTAATCACTCTCACAGGTGGCTGTTAAGAACAACATTGACGTATTCTACTTCAGCTGCCAGTACCCCATCAGCATGTTGTTTGTAGAGGACGGGAAGATGGGTGAGTGTTTCTTGGCTGAATGTCTTAAACTCAAAAGACTTAAAGTCCCACTGACGTCAGTGGCACCACACAGTTGCGTCAGTCTTTAAGTGAGGGCTCATATGTCTGTTCTGAGCTGAAGCAGCGTGTGACGTAGTTTTCTGTGACTGTCCACCTGCCTGAACTCATTCACTACTCAGTGCTGCACAATTACTTCTAGATTGTACCGCCATATGTTATTGTCATTTTTTTCCCCCCATTTGTTTTTCTGCTGCTGTTCGATTTATCATTTGAAAATGCGTTGGCATTTCTCCCTGTGGAGCGTTATGATGGCTCTAACAACAGGACTGCTGCCAGAGGTTGCGAGCTAATGCTCTGGAGCGTTAGCCACAGCAGGAAACAATGTGTCGAGAGTGGGATCACTCCACTTGGATGTTTTTTTAACTGCAGTGCACATGTAACTTCACCAAATATCCTGCAGTTATTTTCAGACGTGTACATTTCAATCAAACCTGCTACTAGGAGATGAGTAATACATTAAAGATTGCTAATGGATCAAAAGAATGAATAGATCCAGCATTCAAAGTATCATTTCTGAAAAAGGTTACTGTTGTGAGAATAAATTGGAGCGCAGAAACACTAGACTCAGCCAGCGGCGATAGTCATCATATTACAGATAGGGAGACTGGCACAATGAATGAATACATGAGGTATCACAAGCAGATCAGAGGATTATGCATCACATTTAGGTAAGAATGGTTGATATAAGCAATGAAGACTGAGCAGATTGATGGGACCAGTTCCACACATGAGAAACATTACAGAAAGGCTACTTACTGTTTGACATGCCATACAGTAGTAACACATGGATGCATAGATTTTGACAGAGAGGAGAATAGAGGATTGGTACTCAGTGCATTATGGGAAGCCTAACGTTAAAGGAACAGTATGTAAGAAATGTATTTCAATTAATCATAAAATGGCCCTGATATGTCA
>JASGAT010336408.1:0-18319 GCA_030220025.1 Chelon auratus | reverse complement strand
ATGTGAGGAAACCCACCAACATCTCAGAACTGAAGTGGTTCTGTTCTGAGGAATGGGCTAAAATTCCTCCAAGCTGCTGTAGACCACTGATCAGCTGTTACCTGCTTTACATCTTTTGAAATCCTCTGTCATTACTGCACCTCACCCATTTAATGAGTTCCCTGCTGACATTGCAGAGACGCCTTGCAATAATAAAAAACAACAACTTTCCTTTGCACATACTATTGTTGGGACAGGGTGTGTCTCAGTCTGTGGCTGGTGAATCCGGTTGCTTTGATCTTCTTCTTAGCTCTTAGAAAGTTGTTTTCCTTTCAGAGCTTTAATTTAAATCCAGGTATGTGTTAGTCAATAGAAGGGTTTGCGCAAGCTAGCTAATATGTGTCAAACTGGAGCATACCTGCTTCCTTCTGTCTCTGGCAGTAATCCTTCAGCCTGGAATTTGCAGCTATAACATCTCCTGTCCCGGTGCCGTCTACCTTGGTGGTAATCCAGTCGGAGGCGACATACAAGCGCTCCTCAAAGTCCTGCACACAACACGAGCAGAGAACACTAGTAAAAGAAAGAGCAAACAGATATCAAGTAGATGAGTAGACCCTTGTGAAGCCTACCTGTCTCCTATCGACCACGCTGTACTGAGGACATTGATGCTGATGGCAAAAGTCCGGAGCCGTCCAAGCTTGTCCTCGGTGGAGTGACACCAGGAGGAGAGCTAGGAGCTTGAACAGTACATCCATTCTCACAGACGGTCCTAACGAACTGCACGGCAGCGGCTGGTTGTTTTAGAACGAACCAATAAGTCACAGCTCAAGTTACCAGACACTCCCACACTGTTAGCTCTTCCCTCTGAAAGGTGGACGGGTGAGTTTGATGACACACTGGAGTTTGACATGCACTAAAATAGTAAAAATAGAACAATGCAGACACAAAGATAGAGATGCAAATGCCACCTTTATTACCTTAATTTATATATCACCTCTGTGTGACTGGTTGGTTTCTCTTTGTAGAGACAGTAATAGTCTGTAGTTCAACCAGTTGTTTTTTTTTTTTGCTGTTTTGAGCCTCAGCTGTTGTGTTGGGAGATAGTGTGGTAACTATCAGATTAAATTAATGTCAGTGGGTCCATTCTGTCCTTTTTGGGAGGACAGGAACAACAAATTGTCTCTGAATTCAAGTACCTTGGTGTGACACTCGCCCAATGACAGTGGGGATAGGCTCCAGCAGACCCCGCGACCCTCACAGGAACAAGCAGTTTCAGAAGATGAATGAATGGTTCTGTCACACACTGAATGTTGTATTACATGCTGGTCGCTGGCAGGTGTAAATACATGCAAAATCTTCACTCTGTAAAAAATAAAAATCATTAAAGGTCTTTGATAGAAAACCAATGTCATTCCACGTTTGTAACATCTTAAAAAAGTACAACTTATTGAGCTTCAAGAATTTTAAATATTTTAAATTTGCTTGTATAATGTGCAAGTTGTTACATGGACTTGCCCGACCTCAGATGACTGACTTTCTTAAGGGCCAGGGCCTCCTCTAGAGGGGACTGTGAGGTCCCACACAGGAAAAACAGCCTTTGGACAAAAGGCTACCACTCTCCACAAGGGAGTGTCCCACATTACAAACCTTAAAAACTTCCCTCAAGCAGTGGTTGAAAGTGAAACCATTGACTTTAATCTTCTTAGCAATGTACTGTCTCATGTTGTGCTCTTATTGTGATCTATTGTCTTGTCCTACGTCTTATCATGTTTTTGTGTTCCCTGCCTAGGGACTGCAGATGCAGATTAGCATTGTTGCTATAATCCGGCATATTTGCGTCTATTGCTGTCTGAATAGATGTTCATTAACGTGCACTGTCCCTATCAAATAAATAAATAAATAAACTGGCCAAAGAGAGTGTGTGGTTGTTTTTTTACTTTCAGTATCAGCGTCTGTGGACTCTGTAGTTAGAGAAGCAACTTCGGACCTTAGAGGGGATCGAACTGGTCTGTGTCCATATGACACTGCCCTACCAATGCTCCCTGGGTGTCTTGCATCATTAAGACCAGTGTAATGGTTCATGTGGACATGCAGGTCTTACTGATCAACATTTAATCCCGTCCTTTATGATTTAATAAGTCAACCCATGCACCCAGACCAAGTTGCTCACAAATGTTTAATAAGGGTTTCCGTGCATGGCACACTGAGTGAAGAGGCCGGTTAGTAGAACAGTGCATCTTACTGCATGAGGAAACCCTGACACTGGCTGCGTATCTAGGGATGGATAGAAGGTTAACGAACAGATTCAGCTGCATTCTTGTCCCTGTGCCAGAATGAGGGAAGCCAGACCGGCCGGTTTTCCAGGAATGAAAAACGAAAGAAAGTAGAAGAAGAAACCTCAAGTGGTTGAACAGGATGTCTTCACAGACTAATCTTCAGGATGTCGTCAGTCCACAGAGATAATTGTTGTTTTGTTTTTTATGTCTAGGCCTCCTCCTTTACCGGCACCAACGCAGAAAACAAGTACACACCCGGTCGACAACCATGCTCGAATGTTTGGGTTGTGTCACTGACTGACAGTACATTCCAGTGTACACTTCGTCAGTGGCTTGAACACAACAGATGCTGGACTGATCAGCTCATCTGATATGAGGGTTTGTGAAAAACACAGCATCCAGGTAACTGAACACATGTTGGTTACAGCTGCCAGAGACCTATGGGTTGTATTTTAATTGATCCTCTATCTTACATTTCCTAGCAACTGTCACTTTATGGAAGCAACAAGTCTTCTAAATTTCCGGGTCAGAGGAGTTGTCCACATTGTTACCTGATCTAACATCTCCAGTCAACCTTGGGCAGCCAGCGTGCTCAGGTGTTCCGACTACAGCTCCAGGAGATGGCGCCACCGGGCCAAGAAGCGTGGAGAGGGAGCGAGCGATGGAGCGAGAGAAGAGGGAGCCCGTTCTCCACTCTTACGCACCTTATCGTCCATCCCCTCCTCATCTCCGGCTATGCACCTGCACACTCTCCTCGCAGCCCTCCTCTTCCTCCTCCCCCCTCCGTCGCCCTCCGGACGGCGGTAGAGCGCACAGAGCGGTGGAGTGCGCAAAAGCTGCCGGCATGCACCTGGAGAGAACCCGCCCCGCCAAGCCAGTAACGGGCTCAGTCGGAGACTCATCGGCAGGAAGGAGCGATGCTCTAGCAGCGGGGATATAGCAGCACAGCACCGGGTGGGTTTCGGAGCTGCAGCATGGGCGTGGGAGAGGAGCACAATCCAAACGAAAGCGATGTAATTCCACGGACGTAATAAGGATAAGGGTGGGTGGGGGGGATCCCGAACAGCATTTGGATTAGAGTTGTGTATTTTGGGGCTTGGTTTGGTCTCCTTGCTTTCTCACATTCTCCAAACGCAGTACTTTTTTCTTTTTTTGTTTTTTGTTTTTTAAACTGTCAGCCTCAGCCAGAGTTGGGGTAAAAGGATGGAAAAGGGCGCACAGCAGCACCCGCCCAAAAGCGCAGATAGTCCGGCCGAGGACATCTCCAAAATCTCCGACCAGGAGCTCCTAAAGTGGGGTAAAGACGAGCTGGTGCGGCGGCTGCGGAGGGCTGAGGCGGAGAAGAGGGGCGTCATCGTGGAGCACGGCAATCTGATGCGGGAGGTGAACCGGCGACTCCAGCAGCACCTGAACGAGATCCGGAGTTTGAAGGTGAGATGGGTGGGAGATGGGTGGGGGGTGGGAGGGGAGAGAAGACTCCGGGGAGCCAGGTTGTACCAGGGCCCCTGGGGTCAAGCCAGCAGGATGATGTAGGCAGGATCTGGATAAGAGGAAGCCTTTTTACAGACAGTGAGTTAAGGTCAAAATGGTCACTAAATACCCAAGAGTATAAATATAATTAAAGCAGGAAGACAGATGCATGAGTGAGTCAGAAAAAGGGTGAAGTGCCTGGAATGTTCTACACACAAGAATAAATGTTTGAGCTGATAATAATCTGATGAAAGGAACAATGATGCTGCTGCAATTTGCATTTTCCCCTCTTTTGTACAGTATATTATTATAAATTAAATATCTGTGGGAGTATCTGAAGACAGTAACTATAGCACTGAAAGCTGCAATGTATATTTTTAGAACCGATCTTTGTCAGGTCAGGCATTAAACGATTAATCAGTTAATGAGAAATAAATGGGTAGACAGTAATCATTAATCGCAGCTGCAGAGAGCTGACTGCTTGTGTTCTTGTATTTTGCTTGTTAAAGGCCTACAATGTCCCACAGACGAGTCCCACTCACACATACATCTGCATGTCTGTTTTTGTGAGGACAATCATTGACATAATGCATTCCCCAGCCCCATCCAAAATGTGGCCTAAATGCCTTGTTAAGAAGTGTCCTCAAATGTCAAATGTTCTCACTCCAATGGTGTGAAACCCTAAACTGGTCCTCAGAATGACAGCCGTACGAGTGCGCACACAGACAATCATACTGGAACGGTTTTTCACATTAGATATAGGCTTGTAATCCTAGTTTTTAATCAAGGTCGGTTTATTTAGAATCTCTTTGCATTACAGAACAAAGGACAGAGAACCATTCTGTCCAATCATGACAACACAACACCCCCTGACCTCCAAGTACTGGACCACCAAGAAAAAATAAATAAATAAACCCTGTTAATACAACCATATACATTCACAGTTTCCACCATGAGTATATAAAGGCATACAACGTAATCCCACTATTTGACGCTACTGTTACCACTGTGTGCTTCTCTTCCTCTCTCCCTCTCTCGTTCTTTGTGTCTATGTAAACCAGGACGTGAACCAGAAACTACAGGAGGACAACCAGGAGCTGCGGGACCTGTGCTGCTTCCTGGACGACGACCGGCAGAAGGGGAAGCGGGTGTCGCGGGAGTGGCAGCGCCTGGGCCGCTACAGCGCCGGCCTTATGAGGAAGGAGGTGGCCATCTACCTGCAGAAGCTGAAGGAGCTGGAGCAGCGGCAGGTGGAGGTCATCCGGGAGAACCTGGAGCTCAAGGAGGTCTGCCTCATGCTGGAGGAAGAGAGGTCTGCTGCCGTGGCTGGAGGAGGAGGTGGTGGTGGTGGGCAGGGAGGTCCCGGCTGCAGGAGCTCCATAGACAGTCAGAGCAGTCTGTCTCAGCTGGGCAGTGGCGTGCCGGCGCCTGGCCTCCTGCGGGACGTTGGGGATGGGAGCAGCACCTCAAGTGCAGGGAGCACGGATAGCCCCGATAACCCCCACCACAAACCCCCTCCTCTGGGCTCCAGTTCTAGCCCTGGTTCTGGATCCAGATATGTCTCCTCTGAGCAAACGAGAGACACGTGCGAATCCTCCGGCAGGAGGCACAGCGCCACGCCAGAGTACCACACCTTCCCCCAGGCCTGTCGCCCCCGTGGAGGGTCCCTCACCAACCTGGAGCCCCGTGGCCTTCGAGGGCACAGCCCGGACAAACACAGCAAGTCACCTGCAAGGTTACCATGTGACTCCCACCACAAACCCTGCAGCTCTGACCTACTAATGCAGAAACAGCTATTGATGTCAGGGCAGTCGCCTATAGGCTGTGGGAAGGGCTCAGCTAAGTCCAGCCCAGAACTGAGTAAAAGACACTGGCAGACGAACACAGCAGGGGGTGGCAGTGGGAGTCTGGAGGCCAAGCAGGCAGCGATGGGGACACCTGAGCACCTGAGGAAAGGGCGGGTGATTGTTGGGAGTCCAGAGTCCATGCGGCACCAACATCACTACCAGCACAGCCCTGGGCATGAGCATGGCAAAGGGAGGTACAACACTGGTTCTCCTGGCAGGGATGGAGGTCAGAGGAGGCCAGTGGGAGAGGAGATGGCCCCCCACCACCAGAGTCTGTACAACGGTAGGCACATGGTAACTCTTATCTTGTATTTTGATTCATTACTTCAGGAGATATACTGTAAATCTATGGCTGATTTAGTTAGACTATAAGAACCGATTTTACCTTGTGTACTATATTAAAATATTCTATATAGTAAAATATTCTCAATATTTTTCAATCCAGATCTTATTCTTAAAATCCCGACATTGTTGTCTCTCACCTACACCAGATAGGAGCAAACTCAAAGTAAGACGTATCAGTTGGCTACAGCAGCTAATCCAGAAAGCTACTACACTACAAATACTCAGGAGAGCACAATGGGCTTTAGTCAAGTTACTCATGCCAAGGTATCGAGGCAACATACACTAGAGAATACTTTTAAATGCATTGCACCAATTTTGTAAAGACTTTAACCAAGGCTACCTGAAGTAGCAAATGACAAGACTCAATATTGGCAGATACTCAATATTAAATATCTCAGGTCAGGGATTTGGAGCAAAAACTACAAACTTGATAAGTTGATTGTACTACAAGATCAACCAAGTCTGGTCCTGTATTGTTAGGAAAGTATCCCATCTGGTGGTAAGACCTCGAGTGGTTTGACTGATATTGGTTTGAGAACTTAATGTAAACTTGGTGTCAGGAGGATTCAGACATCTGACGAGTCTTCATGACGATTGAGGAAAGTCCTGAAATGTTCTGGAAACATCTAGAAACTTGACCTTGTCTGAAGATTATCGAATGTGGTCCTGATTTATCTTTATACAGAAGTTCACTGTGGCAAAGCAAACCGAAACTACATGTGCTTTTCTGTGCTGTGATACTTATTTTGATTGACCAGTTTGTCCTGCATATTTCAGTGCAGCCTTTTCCTCAGTGGACTCGATCAAGTTGGGAGTATTGAATCATGATCTCCTACTACCACCTCAACAAACATTCACTTTGCACAATTTACAAATTTCTGTCTGACCGAGTAGAATTCTCCCACACATCAGACATGTTTAGTGACATGAGTTTGGTTCCTCTTCTTCTACTTCAATTTTTTTGCAGCTTAGACACTAGCGACCCGCCTTTGAAATTGCGAAGGAAGAAGACATCTTGACAAGAGGTGGTTTTGGTTTATGGCAGACCTAAAATAAATACCTACAGAATATCAGGCTTGGCTGAAATGCCCCCTCCCCCCACCAAAAAAAAATGCCTAAATCCACCCCGATATCAATCTCCTGATTCAAGATTAAGGATCTTTTACCATCCAGTGTATTTCAGAGGCCCTAGAACACTTCTTTTAAAATCTGGGATCTGGTGACACTCCAACATATTTCCTGCATCCTGCTAACTTCTAGTAATTAGCTGCAGAATTTAGATTTTAAAAAACATTTATGTTTTGTAGCTGAGAACCAACCAGCACAATGATACTGTGCTGGTAAATGGCAGACAGTCCAGTTTTTCTCGATGGCCGGATAAAGCTAAAAGCACTCTTGAAATTCTGCCAACGGCAGACTGCACACTGGAGGTCACACAACAGTAGTTGAGTCTGTATTTACTGCTGCATCACCGACTGTATCTGTATTTGATGCAGTTTGCTGAAACGTGAGCATGTAGGTGCTATGCTGTGGTAGTCCAGCAGCAGTAATGATTTCCAGCGTGCTGAGTCGAAGTGCTCTATATTACAGCTGAGGCCATGGGAAATAGCTTTGAACCTTAGGTGAAGGCAGGATCCCTGACTCAGCTGTTACCGGGAAACAATAGTTGCTGGATGTACCGTAAGCTGAGCTGCTGCATTATTTTTCATACATCTCACTACCATACAGTACCAAGCATATGCATTTTAGTTGCACTTGCAGTTTATCACATGCCAGTTCTCCTCATCTTTTCTGCCCAAGAGTGGGATTTGCACTGGGAAAAGACTATACAGTGTTCAGCTGAGTAAAAGACAATGGAGCATAGTTTGGCTATAAATGGATTTATTGAGAACATCATTTGGAGCTAAAACCTTCTGGTGACAGGAACATGGAAATTCATTTAGTTTATCATGCTCTGTCTTAATTCCATGAGCAGCTCTCTTGGATACTGGGCTGTGTTCTCTCTGACATTACCTTGTCACTAGGGATGTCCCGATCAAGCTTTTTTTAGCCTCCAGATCCGATACCGATCTTTTGATATTCAGTATCAGCTGATCCGATCTTAATTAAACTAAATGTCCTCCCCTGGAGATTGATAAATTCTTTTCTTAACTTGGATTCTACTAGCTCACATGTGCACAGTGCAATTTGATTAAGTCCAGTAAATATTTCTGTCAAAGTCAATGTGGTGTGGAGAGGGTAGCTTGTACCTTGGCTTTTAAACACATTGTTCAGTGTTTGTTCTTGTTGCATATTCCTTTTTGTTTGTTGGTGAATCTAGTTGGTAGTATTAAATAATAACCTCCTACTCAGGTGATTTTGGTTCTACTTCTTCTGCTTTGACTTCTGGCAGCTTTGATGCCAGAGGGATGTGTTTTTGGTTTATGGCAGACCTAAAACTACAACTAACTACAAAAGGCTTGAATGAAGCTTGTTATCGATTGGGATATCCCTAATTGCTTGTATTCTATTTGATGTGGCGGAAAAATCAACAGCGAGCATAATTAACATTTATTTGATCATGAATTAGACTCTTATTTATGATAACTTAAGGAAAATATGGTTGCACACGACGACCAGGCTCATAATCATACGTTGATCTTTGTCGATATGCCTGTACATTCATGTGTTTGTGTACTGGCAAATCATGAAAACGTGAGCACTTAGTTTGTGGTGTTTGTTCTGTGCACCTGTCCAAGGACTACAAATGGAAAGTAGTTCATACCTATTTCTGGCACACAAATCCTCTCCCCACTTTTAGATTCATGCTTTTTGGTGTACTGTCCATTCTTACTATTCCATTAGTGTTTAAAGATGGGCATGAAACTACATGCTGCGATATCATTCACATCTACTGAATCTCCTCACACTCCACTACAGGAAGTTGTTACAGCTCGTACATGGTGAGTGGTCTGCATCTCATGGAGGCGACAGAGAGGTGATGATTCTGAAAACATTTGCAGACTCACTTCTCAGGCTGAGCATTCAGAGTAGGGAGTCATCTAATGAGCACCCTGGACTCCCACTTTCCAATAAACGATACAGTGTGTGCGCATGCTGCCGATGAGGACACCAGATAAGAAATGTGTGTACATGCATGCATAAGTGTGTGTAGATACAGTATATGCCTCTGTGTGCACTTGTTTAAACAGGCTGGTATGCTTATGTATTTTATATATTAGTGTGTTAGCAACTTTGTGCACACATCCTTAGTGACGCCTTGGATGCTTCCGTTAAGAGAGATGTTGGGCTCCTAATAAAACGAGGAGAATCTTCTGTTCTCATCCTCAGGAAGAACAAAGACTTTATCCCAAACCAACAGTCGTTTGTACTGGAGCCTGCTTGAGCCTAATTAGTTTTGCACACTAATTCTTCCCATTTGAATCAGCACAGATTCACCCTGGGCTGGCAGCAACACCAGCTAGGTTCAGAAAAGCTCTGCCATAGAAAGAAAACAGTAGAAACAGACTGTCCCACATGTGTTTTTACTCAAACTAGTGACAACACCAAATACATGTACATAGGTCTGTACTAAGCATAGACCCACCGTTTGGAGGCCAAAAATTAATTCACTAAACCTCCCTTGAAAATGTTGGAGACCGCTTGGGGAGGTTCGTTGCCTACTTTGGAAATCTCCATAGTTTACATTGGGGACTTCCCCCATGCCAGTGACTCAGTCTTCACTGTATCAGTTCCACAACATTAAGTAAGTGTAACTTACCGTTTAAAGCAAACTGACCCAATAGCAGTGCAACCTCACAAAAACAAGTTTTCATTTGATAAAGGTGACCTCTTCCACCTGTGTGAATATGGGCCTGTAAAATCTCCCAGGTGAGGTGGGGCGCACCCATTGCACGATGGAACAGAGACCTCAGTGGGAAGTAGCTACGGTCTGATTGGGTTCAGAAAACCTACCTACTCAGAACTTAGGAACCAGGCAATACTGGGAACCGAGCAGGAACTCTACAGGAAACACAACAAGCACATCAAGGAGGACTTGACACAACAGATGAAGTGACAAACTACTGAGGAAAGACAAGACCTTATATACATGTGGAGCTATGGGGAAAATGAGACACAGGTGAAACTGAAAACAGTCACCTAGAACAGGGATGCCCAATATGTCGATCACAATCAACCAGTAGATGTTTTAGATCTTAGTCTATCATCTTTCCTCTCTATGGCATTTGACACTTGGTCGAGATTCAGTACAACAACGGATTGACAGGAGGCCAGTTTGAGAACTTCCCATGCATGATCAGTCAAATGTGCGCGATGCTGCAGAGCTAGTTGGCCTTCCAATTTATATTGATTAACGAAGGGGAATAAAAATGAGTGCGAGTGCTGGACAAAGTAAGAAACCAAAAATATATTAATTAATATATTTAATCTAGGTAGATCATTCTGACTTGGTCTGTGTAGAAGTAATTTGCAAGCCAAAAAAGTGTGGGTAGCCCTGACCTAGGAAGTGAAGCTGACAGGGTAAGGGATTATACCACAATAAAACATCAAGAAAACCAAAAAATACTGAAAGCTCAGTCTCATGAAGAGAACAGAAAACCCAACAGCACTCTCATCTTTATTCTCAGTTATTTTCTCTGCAGCCAGTACTTTGCCACTGCTCTTTCTTGATCCCAGACTCATCTCCTGCCTTCACTTCATCCATCTCCTCCGCCTCTCATTCGTTCTACTTTAATTTCCTTTCCGCTAACATCTATCTGCCCAGTGACTCTAGAATATACCAGCAGCGTGCAACACCAGTCTTTTAAAAGCAGCTCTCCACCTCTTGCTGCTGCCCTGTACACAGCGGGTGTAAATCTTCATTAAGCGGCCTCCATCAAAGCCCATCCCTTTACAAATTGAGGTCATTAACTGCAATGGTCTCTCAGCGCTGCAGCCTTAGTACACTAAATAATTGAAAAGGCTCTGTGTGATTTTCCACCCTTTATAGCTGTGCTGCTAGTATCAATACATGCCGTTTCCAGAGTTAATGTGCAGCTCAAGTGGTCTGCTGGGGCTCCAAGTGTCCGAGACACTATAAGCATGAAAATGAGTTCTTGTGCAGTATTTTATGAAACAGAAACATTGGAATTAATGAAATGTGATATATATGTTGTGCTGTGTGGCGAGGAGGTAGAACCTAAATGCACAGACACAAGGGGAAGCAGAAGCAGGAAACAAACAAAATTCAATGAAATTTATAAAAATCTGGTATAGAAACTGTCTAGGGCATGCAAGGTATGCAAAAATACGAGGATAAACAAGACTACATCCACAAGCAGGAAACTCAGAGGTAACTCAACAGATGACTTGACAAAAGAAAAAATGACGAAATCATTCTCCATTCATGATGAACACTGGGATTTTTGTAGTTTCATGCTTTGAATAAATCTCTCTCTCTCTCACACACACACACACACAGCAACACACCAACACAGGGCTTAAGGGCTTCATGTAACAAGCTTGCACTGTTCAGATAAGCCCATTTAGCCTGTGCTGGCCTAATTGAATTAGACTAGCTCTGAAATGAGTGAGATTTGTGTGTCTGTGTGTGTGTGTGCGTGCACACATCAGTGCAGCATGAACTCAGGCTGCTTTGGTGTCAAACTGGAATGTAATTTGCGTCCCCCAGAGATCCTAACAGACCGCAGGAGCTGGAGCGCGGCGGTGCAGCTCTGCGTTCGTCCATCTAAACGCTGACATTTTCCATCCCGCGGTTCTCTCATCTTTCTAGCTCCTGTCGTTTCCCCACGTTCTCTGTAAATCAGCACAATTTCTTTTTATTTTACATAACTCTCTTGATGACGGTCCGTCTTCTGTCTCTGGATTCTGTTTCCCTTCTGTGTGGTAACTGGCCAACTGGCAGATAAGATTTCTGGTTATGAAGCGTCACCATGACATACAGTACATCCAGCAGTCTTTAGAGTATAGTAGATAGAAATAGAAGCAATAACAGAGTATATATATGCGGTTAGAGCATTTTAGAAATTGCGCATTAGAAGTTAATTTCACACTGTTACTAAAGTTTCCAGTTGTGTTGGTCTATTGGCTATCACAGTTCAAGACAGTGGTTTGTAGAGTGGTAGCCTTAATAGTTTGGGATGATTTTTTAATATTCATCTGAGTCCTGATCCAATCTTACTGGATTCAGTCCATTAAATCTTTCTGTCAAAGTTAATGTAGCGTGGAGAGGGTAGCTGGTACCTTGTGTTCTCTACTCCAGAAATGTTCTGGTCATCCAACTCTGCCATAAACTCCCTAACCCTCTCTGGAAGTATTTACTCTATGTTGCCTTGGCAAGCAAAGTTTAGCTGTTGCTGTTGATTTGGAGCCAACGAGGGATCGTAACCTTGTCCCTGCGCTAGTGATTCTCGACAGTCAAGGGAGCGCCACCTGCTGGGGTCAGCCCTAAATCGACTTCTGATTGGTCTTGTTTTCTGCCTGGGGGCTTCTTCAGGTCTGCGGGTCAGTATATCTAGGACACGAGTGGCTCTGAATGAGGCCTGTGCTGTATCATTTTTTATTTTTTATGTATAAATTTGTATTTCAAGCACATGGACCAGTTATCAAACTGCTGCTCTTTCCCACTGTGACTGCTTAGTAAGTGACTCAATGAATCGATGGAGCATCACGGTGCATTAATGTTCCTTGGTTGTGCTCGGGTCTCTTTTCTAAAAATGAACATAAATTTTGGTTGGGTACCTATCGCTGAATCCCATGTATCCCATGTACCTATGAAACACTTCTAGTTAGTTATTGTATTTTTTTTTTCTATTTATACTCATTTTGACTGTTAGTTCCCTTACGTGTTCATTGTCATTTTGAATCTTTCGATAGTCATTTCGCAATTGTTTGTGGTCATTTTGAATCCTTCTGTGATCATTTTTAGTCTTTGTGTGTCCATTTTGTGTCTGTTTTTGGTCATTTTGCATTTTTTTTTTGTGGAATTTCTGAGAGTCTTAATGTCTTCCAATTGCTCTAATCTTTGTATTTGTGACAATTTGTGTAGTTTCTAGTCATTTGACGTGTCTTTAGGACATTTTAATTTTATTGTGATCTGTTTTTTGTGGCCACTTTGAATCTGTTGATGATCGGTGATCATTTTTCATTTTTCTAAAGTGATGTTGCATCTCTTCATAGTTGTATAATTGACTTCCTAATGCTTAACCTTCTGACCACAAACGTTAACAGTTCACCTAAATCACTGGGCCTCTGGGTCACTAGTCTGCCACATCTCTGCTGCAAGGTCAAATCTTAAAGATTCTCCATGCAATCCTCCCTAAAAAATAAAAGCTCAACCCTGACTCCTATAATAAATTTATCAGAAATCCTGATTTCCATGGACATTAGTATAAAAAGAGGTGCTCATGAAAGCCTTTCTTTCTGCTTGCCGTTGGTTTTATTCCAGCCTGTTGCCTACAAATCCTGTGAAGCAGCAATTATCTCAAGAGCAGGTAGATAGTAAGATCACCAAAATTTGGGTCATTATGGCCTCCTGTCTAAAACTGCAGGATTTGTGTCTCTTACATCACAGTATCCAGTTTTACAGGTGATTTGGGAAATGAGAACGGCCTCTTTTGTCATTGTTCATCTGTTAATGGAGCCAGAGTTAAACAGGCTGAATCCTCTCCAATGACCCGTCTCGATTACTGTTATTACTGACTTTAAAGTCTGAGGGAGATGCAGCGTTTCCATCTATGTGCACACACTGAATGTAGCACGCAGCTGCATAGTTCCCCTCCTAATTAAATCTTTGCTGTGTGTGAGGATTTTTACAGTTTTGGTGCTGTGTTCGTTTAGCAGGGTCAGGTACGGTGTCTCCTGCTACAGATGGCCATGCATGCGTGTTTGCATGTCTATTGTGTTTCATCATTGCTGTAGGTGCAAATTAAAATGCAGGAGTTTTTGTGAGGCTCAGCTGCTTGGGGTCACAATGCTGTGCACACGTACACACAGGGAGCACATATACTAGGCTGCTGCTGCTGCTGCTGCTGCTTCTATTAATAAACTTACTAATTAAAGCCACGTTCTTGTGGATACCTCCAGCTTTCGGGCTGCCACTAAAATAAATGTGAGCCCAAACTTATTCACAGATGACGCTGTGACCATTTGAACTACCTAAGCTAATACTTAAAAGGTGACATGTAAAATGCTTACAGCATTTAGTCATTTGCATATTAAGCTGGAATTATCACCACAAACAGTTGGACAGCTACCTGAGATAACGGAGGGAGAGGGTTTATACTCCTCATCAGGATCATTGGAACATAGGGTAGAGTACGCTTCTGTCCATCACCCAAACGATTTGAATTGGTCGGCAGATCTTTGCTGGAGCATAGTCAGTTCAAATCAGTTCCCCGACTCCAGACCAACTTGCTGTGGGTGGGGGAAATCGGGTTCCAGGCTTCCAGGCTAGTAAGACACAGGTCCTCACCTAAATTACATCTTCCAGTACAACCAAATAATGTTGACAGATAATTAAAGCCTGTAAAAACCATTGGGGATGGGCTCAGGATGGATTCAAACTGAAAAACGTATTACGGCACCCTGACCCTAAGCGACTATGAAGCCTTTTAATGTGAAAGATCTCTGCATTAAATGTTGAGTGTCATTGACTGAAGCTTCATAACGGTGGAAGGAAGCACAAAATTGACTTGAACACGGTGTAAACATAAAGTGAGACCGCATCAAAAGCAGATTAAACCTTAGAAGACAGGGGAAGTTAGAAACATGACCCGTCTCTTATGTAACACCAACAACGGCCCAGTTCTTCTTGCAGATGATGCAGACAATGCCCCAAACCGATATTTGAGAAATCATTCTTATTGTGATTATTTAAAGCAGCGCCTGGGACTGTTTGCTAAACAGCAGATGATGTGATGTTCAAAGACGTCATCCATCGTCCAAAAATTACATTTGAGGAACTTCAATGAGCAATAAGACTAACTTCGCTCCAGGGGCTTTAGCAGTGACATAAAAGTGTGCGAGACAAATACTCAAACCATAGCAAGTGGAAAATGAGTTGTGTGAATTATGATGCAAAAAATAATTTAGCCTGATGCTGCCAGAGACTCAGTTCTCCTCAGTTGCATGTGTTAAATCCTGTCTGGTCTCAATTTGTTGATAGTTTGACTTAGTTTCTCCATCATGAAACTTAAATCTGATCTCTTCTCCTGTCCACTATGCCACGTGTTCCCTCACCCGTCAGTGGTGGGGATGAGGGTCCAGCAGATCACCGGCTTTTACCCTAGCCTGGGTTCCCTTTTGGGAAATGGGGATGGCGGTCGGATTGGAATGGACAATCACGACCCTCGATGCTTGCTAAGCCCCTACAATCTGTTCCCCCAGCTAGTGACAACTGGTGGGTCTGCGTGAGCATTTCATAAAAATCAGTTATCAAATTTAGATGTGTGAGCCTCCATCCAACTAATGCCACTTTTGGATTGAATCTAATGAAAGGGAGGGCTGCGGGACGACTCACAATGTGTCTGACGCAAGCTGGCTGGATGACGCAGGCTGTGTGTGTTGAAAGAGCAGTGAGTATTAGCATCGGAGGAGTCTCATAAAAGCTGAAGGTCGCTGCGTCTTTCACCGATCACTTTGAGTAACTTCGGTTGAAGCACGCACGTCACTCCCTCCATTTTCTTCACTGTGTGATCTCAACCTCTCTTTCACTTCTTTTTTTTCTGTCAGTGAATTTCAAAGTTTTTTACTTTTCCTTTCCTACGTGCACATACTGTGTACAACAGTACAAACGAGAATAGCATTTTGCAAGATGATGCAGTGGCCTGAGAGCTGCAGGATAAGTTATGATCCCAAGAGACCAGTGTAAAAGACAGGTGTGAGTTGGTCTGGTTCACATGTGTCCACATTCCTTTGTTGGCGTCAGCATATATAGGTTTTACAGTTGACAGGTATCTGTCTGTTCACACGTAACCCACTGCATGACTATCCACTGTTAGTCTGAGAAACTCAGCTGATTGCCTCCTAATAATGAAAACACATCGCCGTAGGAATGTGTACCATGTGTCGTCTGAGTGTACAGCAGGTACAACACAGACTAGTGGAGGATCTTCAGTGACTGTGTTCTGTGTTATTCTGAGCCCAGGAACTTGATGCAGCTGTCTTTACCTCCACTTCCAAGACTTAAACACTCCTGCATCTGATCATTGTGTGGCCTGCTGGAGCCTCAGAGATGCACTCACAAACACAGAGTGAGTATTTGCATATCAGTGACGTGCAGCGAGGTTTGTGGGCGGTGAGGCACTGACTCTCTCAGAGTCCGATTAACAACTATGAACCCAATGGAATGACGTCAATTGACCATCCAGTAGTCAAAATTTAAGTCAAAGTCAACTTCATTGTCAGTTCTGCCATGTTTATGAGCGCACATTTGCCATTGTAGTTGCACAATTCATACATTAACACAAATCAGAGAACTCAGTGTGCAAAGAAACTAAAAGAAAAGCGTATTTCAGTTTTGACAAAAAAACTAATGAGAATACACAAAATTTAAAACCCAATCTAGACCTTAATAAATATATTGAGTTGTTAAAGCTTTATATTCTGATGATTTGATCCATTTGAATACAGAGTGTTTAACAAAAGCTCTTCCGTTATTTAATAGTTAGGGATTTTTAAGCTTAGATATATGATCTTCCATTTTTGGCATCCAGTCAGAGAAATAATTAAGACTCAGAAGAGCAACAGCATGAACTGGTGGCTCACTAGCGCCCTCTTCCATGAGGCAGAAGCACTGGCTGCCTAATCTCATGCTTTTTCATGCAGTTTAATGTCAAATCAGCTAGACTAAATATGTCACAAACATTCATGGAATACATTACCTAGACTATGGAAAGTTAGTACACATGTCAACACACGTTAAACATCCCTCCTTGTCTTTCTGTCAGTCAGCTCCTCTTCTAAGTCTGTAAGTTATTCTAGTGTCAGTGCGGACGAATACGCTGCATTCACGATTGAGCAGAAGCGGTTGCTCACAAACATAATTACAGTTTTTCTTTCATAAAGGCAGATGCAACCACTCACATTCGCGCGCACATCTTCGCTATTAGGTAAAATTAACACATTAAGGGCCCAATCACGGCACGCAGAGCAAGGAAGCTCGCAAATAATAAAGGGAAATAAAGCCTGGAAGTGTCTTTTTGTTGTTGCTAGGCAACTGAACCCCAGAGCAAGTTGTCAAACACGAGTTCTTACATGTCCTCACTACCTTAACGTCTCTAACATCTACCGGAGTGTGGCCATTCTCAGCTTCATAGCGTGAGCCGGGAACATAATTTCAACTAGATTGTCAGTTCCTGTCACATCTGCAGAGCATTTTAACGTCTTTCTGCTCATTATTTTTGTTTTATGTCCCGGCTGATAGACCACAGACCAAATCAGAGCTAACAGGAAAGTAAATGTTGGACTCGCTTTCTTCTTGTCTTTTGATCAAGAACGGCTCTAAAATGCAAATGACGGTCTGAAGTTAGGAAAAAATAATAAACCAAAGGCTCCTTACGTGCCTGAAAGCTAGATCCTTGACCTGTTAATATGAACAGAGCACAATCATCTCTATGTTATTCTAAAGAAATACATGTAATATGCATCAGTCTCTGACTATCACACCAGACTCTCAGTTTCATCCACAGCCTGTCAGTGTCCACCATGAATTCTCCGTCTGCACATCTGACATATTTTACTGTGATTAAACTGCCCTCTGCAGATTAGTCATGAATTTACTGCATGTCTTATTTATTGCGTTGAGTTTTTTACTTGCTCAAAAGCGCTTGTGGGGGGAAAAAAAAATAGTTACTGAGGTTCTTAAATTGTATTTAGTTTCATTGCTCCTTTTGGTTCTACACTTGCTTCACCTTTCAAATTGTCTCAACGTTCAGCCTGAACACACAAGAAACTGAAGAGAATGGTCCCAGTTAAGGATGAATGTAAGTCAGTGTCTGACTCATATATTTAGGCAGTGCCAGTTGCAGTTATTGAGCACTGTTTTTGTTAATTAAATCATATGTATTTAGGGCCAATAAAAATCTGAATTGTCTCAAGATGCTTTGCAAAATAATGAGCCTGAAATCCCAAATGGGAAGGAAAAACACTTTTACCAGGAAGAGAAGAGGGTTCGATTCTCAGGGATTTTCTGTGTGGAGGTTGCATGGTCTCCCCCATGCTTGCGTGGGTTTCCTCTGGGTACTAGAGGTGGGCGGATCGATCCAAACATCGATAATATCGACACCAACGTTGGTATCGAGATTGATCGATACCAATGTAATGAGATCGATACTTAAGTTTCAGTTTCTCTCGTTTCATTAAATAAGCTACCTGACTCTGTTTGTCTAGATGCCGCTGCTG
>JASGAT010336406.1:0-17611 GCA_030220025.1 Chelon auratus | reverse complement strand
CAGTCAAAAAGGTCCGAACCAAGCAAGGAAACGAACTTGAGTTCGTTTTAATCGAACTAAACAAGGCAGGTGTGAATACACCCTAAGTAACATCCACACCAATGCCAGGTCCAAAAGTTTCCCAGCAGAACACTGAATTGTCACAAGATGGTCAATGTTATTTACTGTCAGTGGTTTTAATGTTGTGGCTGATCTGTGTATGTTATTCATTGTGTATTTGTGGCCATATAAGTTCTAAATGTTGTGTTTTATTTTTTGCTTATTTCTTGTAGTTATACTCCGGCTCTTAGACCTCTCAGGCAGCAGGCCTTCCTCTTAACTTTCCCACAAACTCAGCCTTCCCGCCTGGCACAGAGACTGGCAGAGGTCAGCACACACACTCAGAGAAGTAGATAAATATTTCTTAACGCAATCATAAACTCGATTTTAAAATTGAGTTTTTCTGTGCAGATCTCCCTCCGACAGGGGCTGAAGGCAGACTCAGGCACTCTGATGTCGCTGTGTGAGAAGACGGACAACGACATCCGGTCCTGCATCAACACGCTACAAGTGAGTGGAAGCACTGTGAAGGAGTTTCTGTCTGTTGTGTGATGCATTGCAATTATATGTTTAACATTAAATGTTTTGCTGTGTTTAGTTCCTCCATAGTCGCGGTCACAAGCAGCTGGACACCAAGACAATCCAGTGTGTTAATGTGGGGCAGAAGGACCAGAACAAAGGCTTGTTCCATCTGTGGCAGGAGATCTTCCAGTTGCCACGAACAAAACGGTACCGTTGGTCCGCCATTGAGTAACTAAAGGAGCCGACTTTAACCCTGCTGCCCTTCTGCTAGTGTTCAGTTTAGTGAGATCCATAATTGTTTGCATCTTTCTGTGAATCAAATGTGAAATCTAAGGATGTAAGTATCTGCTGTTCTTAAAATATATTGACTTTTGATTTCTCTAAAACAAAAAGGTCCTACAGCCTTATTTAAAATATGTGGATCAGGATTTAAGTGGTTTTAGTTCAGATTTAATTTAATTATTATTACAGTTCATTGTCATCAAGTCATAACAAATATGGTACAAATATTAATACATAAATAAATTAATAATAATCCCAGGCCTTACCTGTAAAATAAGTATTAAGTTCCATCCTATGTGTTATTAAAATGTGTTTAAATTCAATAAGTGTACTCTCTAGAGACCCTCTTTATAAGTTTGACACAACAAAGAATCATCTCTGCTTTCTTTAGTGAGCACAAATTGACAAAAATTTTAATTTTCAGATCAAAGATCAAATTATCTAGACTCAAGCTGCCTCATCTGCATCCTGAGTCTTCAGTAACTTAGTTGTCTGTGTTTTCCAGGAAACGTATTGGTCAGGGGTTTGAGGAGGCACCGGGTTCAGGAAGAGGAGCTCAGAGGTTTGAGCAGATTCTACATCTGGCTTCATCTAGTGGAGAGTATGATAAGGTTTCTCAGGTAAGAAACCTCCTAATATGTTACTGTGCCGCAACATTGTCTGTAGTCTCTACTCAGGAAACATCTAAAAAAACAAAAACAACAACAGAAATTCATCTATAGTATATTCCTGGTTTGTAAAACATTGGGTCTCTTTTCCTCAGGGTCTGTATGATAACTATCTGTCCATGCGGGTGAGAGACCCTAACATGCACAGTGTGTGTGAGGCTCTGGATTGGCTGTTGTTCTCAGACAGGCTGAACCAAGTCATTTTGCATGGGCAGAACTTCACCCTGATGAAATACTTGCCCTTCCTGTCCGTCAGCTTTCACTTCCTGTTTGCTCACACACACGTGCCCCGCATCAGCTATCCCCACAGCCAGCACGAGGTACTAGTCTTCTACATACTGAGACACAAAGTATAAAAAGACACAAGCAGCATAATATATTTCAGGCTATATGTTTGAGTCATTGTTGTGTCCCCTCCAGGCCTCCACACGTCTCCTCAGCAGCAGGAACGCTTTGTCTACCATGTTGGCTGACATCCCAGCGTCCATCAGAACGAGGATCAGCCAGCTCAGCCTGACCCTTGATATTCTCACACTGCTCCTCGACATCATTTGTCCCAAACTACGGCCTGTAAGTCCGAGCATATGTGCTGTAGCAGCTGGGATCCCAGATTAGATATTCCTGCTCTGGATCCATTTATCAGATAAAATGACAATTAAAACAGTAAAACATCTCAGCAGAATTCAACAGTAACACAAACTGCGTCCTCCAATAAGTTCAGAAGCTCTTTGAAACAATTAGACTACATACATTTTAGATCAGTGTACCAATTAAATGATATGGGTGGATGTTCAGAAGACAAATTAGAGGGAAGAAATAAATACTAGTCTGATAGAGATGGTGTCTCTGATCTTGTGTTTTTCTTCCAGGTGAATCCGCAGCTATTCAGCAGCAGAGAGAAAGAACAAATGCGTGACCTGATCAGCACCATGCTGGCCTACAACCTCTCGTACAGGCAGGACCGCACACCTGAGGGACAGTACACATACGTCCTGGAGCCGTGAGTACACACACACACTTGCACTTCGCCGTGGCGTGCATGTGGACTCATACAGAGCAGATATGTGTATGTCAGGTGTTGAAGGTCACTGCTCTTGTCCACACCGTGGTTCTCTGCATGAAGGCTTAGAGAATAATCCCCTTAACACCTGCTGTGTGTGTGTGTGTGTGAGATGGTTGCGGTGCTGAAGCTGGGTGGAGAGCAGTAAAGCCTCACCGGTGGATGGACAGAGATGAAAGGATGAAGAGGTTAAGTCGGACCGATTAATGGAGTTGAGCAAGGCGGGAATATGTATCGATAACGCAGGAGGCCATCAGGAATATCCAGGTGGAACTTTGGACTACATTTTAACTCCGGAGACATTTGTCCACAGCTGACCCTCTGAGCCATGCCGGCCCAGGCCAAGGACCGAGGTGCCCAGCAGGGCTCCTTCCTGCAGGCTCGCTGTGACGAGGTTCTGGTCACCAACGACTGGGGCCTGCCTTTAGTGCTGGCTCTGCTGCTGCTTCTTCTCATCTACACTTTCCTGTACCTGCCGTCTCTAGCGCACCACAACACCACTCTCTGACCACTCACGGAATACGTCATGGTTGTTAACGTAAACATTTTACGTGACCGGCGCAAAAGGATTTATTGATCGGACTGCTCTGCTTCTCTGGCTGAAGAAGCTTTAAAGAACTGATTTATGCCTTAAACAAGTACCTCTATCTTTGGTCTGTTGCGGTGTCGTCTATCCTCTGTGGATGAGGAATGTGTGATTCAGTCACATGTTAAAATTGGGTCATATCATGTCTGGCTATACTTGGGCTCCAAATAGTGACATGATGCTAAAATTAAAGATATTGTTAATATCCTCTTAGCTGTATAGTGTTTAATTTAAGTATGTATTCCTTTAAAGTGTTCAAAGTGATGCTGATAACATTGAATAAATTAGAGTGATAACCTGCCATAAATAGCTCACCGTGTCATCCAACTGTTTTTAGTTTATTCATGTTGATCCGTGAGGCACTGAGTAAGATTTCACAGATGTGTGTGTTGGTTGGAGCTAGAGATCAGCGGTAAGAGGATTAAGGTTTTAGAGAGTGACAGATTCAGGGTTTTATTCTGGAAAACATAAACCACAGCACTAAAAGTGGAAGCTTTTTGTTTATTTTGTTTGCCACCTAACAGGGTTCACATCCATGTCAGTTGCATCGCGTTATGAGTGCGTGGTCTTGTTTGTGTTGAGCCGTGTGTGTATTTGTGTTGCAGGCGTGTTGAGGAAGTGGTGAAGTTCCCGGGCTTGCCTCCGCGCCGCCAGCTGACGTATCAGGCCAAACAAACCATCAGCAGAGAGATGGAGCAAGAGAAGATGAGGAGGGCCGAGCAGATGATTCTGCAACGAAACCCTGTAGCGGTGAGACACGAGAACAGTTCTACCCAGCAGACTGTGGCTTTGTTGTAAACGGCACAGGTCAGCGTGTGTCTGTGTTAACAATGTGATGTATTTACAATCTGTTTGATGCAGAAGGAGGAAGGAAAAAAAAAGAGTGCCGGTCCTAAACCCACCAGGAACCATCAGCAGAGGCTGGAGAATATTGTCAAGCAGACCACGGTGGAGATAAGGGTGAGACACACAAACACAGACTCTCAGAGCTCTTGATCATTTTATACTAAGCATCAGTCAATCCAAGTCCTGAGCTTATATAAACAAAATTTCCTCCCCAGGAGATTCATGAAGGCTTTTTCCTTATCTTACTTGTATTCTCCTAGATCACGTGTGCACTGTGTGTCTGTATTAAGTCCAATAAATAGGACTGTCAAAGTTAATGTAGAGCTGAAAGTGTAGCTTGTACCTTTAGAAGCTCTGACAGATGTGAAAACCTGTGTCCTCTATTATAGTAATGTGTTGGTCATCCAACGCCATAAAGTCTGTAACCCTCTTTGAAATAGAGTGAATCCAGTGGGTAGTATGGAACGATAATCTTCTACTACCACCTCGCTAAACATCTACATGGCATAATTTACATATTACATTCCTAACGTGTAGTGTACTCTGGTTGTCGGCCTTATCCACCCTCTTGTCCACATATGGTCACTTGAGGTTCTTAAAACCAAGATGGCAACGGCCAAAATGCCAAACTTCAAAATGATTTGTGTCATCGCTGTGGCTACATGCTTATTTTAGTAGTCTGTAGTCAAAACAAGGGATTGCATATAATAGCATATAAAGAATCTGCTCAATGGTCCACCTGCAGATTGATGGAGTCTTAGAGTGACTGTTTTGTATGATGGGGTTGCAAAGGAACAATCAGGGATGACTGATGTGTAATGTGCTCTGAGCTTCCTAGAGCTGTATGTGTTAGTTGGAGTCTGTAGGTGGAGCCATAGAGGAGCAGCCGCTGAACATCTTCTCTGAGTGAGCTGTTGTCGTTATAATAGATCAGAAATGTAATCTCTGGAGGGCAGAAATGAGGGTAATGAGGAGCCACTGGGTTACTCTCCCTAATGGTGACTCTAGCAAATTAGGCTAATGATGGCTGCTGTGTCTGTGTGTGTGTCTGTGTGTGTGTCTGTGTGTGTGTCTGTGTGTGTGTCTGTGTGTGTGTGTGATTGTTCATTGATATTGACCTTGTTATTGAGGCCAGTCTTTTTAGAAAATGATTAACTTCATCCTCCTCATCCTGACTGTGTTTGTGTCCTACAGCCGGAGCTGGATTTCTTTGGTCGAGCGGTCGCCCCCAAACCTCAGAGGCCACAGCCGTCCTTGGAGACAGGTGATGTACAGTCTCAGTGCTAAATGACATCAGAGTAGCTTCATTTATCCAAACCCCTAGAGAGCTCAGGCAGCCGAAGTGCAAACTGACGTACGATATGTAACGCCACCTCCATTTTCTCACACTAATATTAGCATATTATTATGTTGACAACTGTGGACACAGTCTCTTTTTTATATATATCTGGACACCAGCCAGTAGAATAAACAAATGTGTGCTTTAGTTAAATTAGCTACATGTCTGTAGTCATATAGTCACTACAGATTCTGGACCATATCAAAATGAAAGTAAAGTAGTCTGCTATGTTTACATGTATCATGGAAATAACAAGTTTACAATAGACCTCAGTGTCGCTCCTTCTCTGTCCTCCAGCCTGAGGTAAATATTGTCAAAACAGTGATGAATCTAATATCCACTTATCACTTTTTTGTTCATCAGTAGTTGTTGCTATTAAAAGTGAACCCATTAAAAAGACTTCCTGAAAAACATCCAGAAAATTGATTGACAGGATAATCAGGGTGGAAAGGCAGAGCCGTGGCTGTTTGTGGGTCAGAGCAGGAGCGACGTCAGGACTGTATGAACTAAAAAAAGGCTCTGCTCCAAATCCTGTGTCCTGCTTCCCCTGTTGATTGTCCGGACCGCCGTTTGAGTGTTTCTATATGTGGAGATATCTGCGTTGCTTCCTGTGACGCACTAACCTGAGTGAATACGCTCCTGACTGGTGATGTTCTCACTCCGTCTATGCTACAGTGGGCTGACTGCTTGTGTTAAAGACTCACTTTATGTTTCATAGTGAACTATAGTTTTTTTTTAGCTGTCTAGCCAAAAACTTTACCCTTCTGGTTGACTCTCACTAGTCTTATTGTGTCGTTTTCGGCAAAAATAATCATCTGTTTTCAGCAAAAAGATCTAAAAAGTAAATAGACCCGATCAGTTGGGGACTGACTGGTGAACCTCATATTTCCTCTAAATCAATAAGAGAGTACATTTTGTACTTAATGTTAATGTTTCTCTGTAACATAGTTGTTGTGTCTATATAGGCTAACATGTTGGGACAAATAAAGGCATCATAATATGTAAATGTTCTGTCCAACGCTTGCCGAAAGCTCAATGAAGTTTCCAATCGATGCCCTACATTTGAATATTTCATCTGATTAACACTGCAATTTTACTGCTGCCTTCACATGAAGTCGTGCTGACCGTGTTCACGGGAAAAGTCTTTATGAGCAACCGCTTCTTGTTCACACCGTCGTTAGTGGAAATGTTCAGTAAGGTCCGAGTTCGTGGGTTTGTCACGTGTTTGCTAAGGTTTTCAGAAAGAGGTGGCAGAGGTGGATCTGTGTAGATGTATCTGTATAATTATTTATCCTGTGGAAGATAGATCGAAGAAGAAGATATCCTGGACAGGTTGCCAGTCCATTATAAGTCAGACAAGAAAGAAAGATGAGCAGTCGCAGCCACAGTTTGTTAAATCACTAATTAACCTACCATGTAATAAATATACTGTAATTTAGTCATATAATACAAAATACTGATATTTTAACCGGCCTCATCCTTTAAGTTACCTCATTGCACAATCTAAGGATAGAGGAAATGTCATGTATTTAAAATAACAGATCAGAGGAAAGAATTGATATCAGACCTTTCAAAATAAAGATAAACTTGAACTGGAAAATAGATTTTTTTTAAAAGTCCAGTTGTAAGTGTGAGTTCCTGTTAAGGGGAGCATATTTTTGCAGGTTCTCCATCCTTACTAGTTTTGTGAACGCGATATCTTTTCAGGCACTTTGAGGGAATTTCGTAAAATTTGGTAAAAACAAAACATCGTCCAGGACTCAGTGATGAAATTATTACTGTCATAAATTTAAAATCTAAACTAAATTCCACACACGTCTAATATTGATAAACTGATGTAGTGTTTACTTTCTATATCCAGATCAAACATTAACTTCACTGTGACGTCATAATGTTAATCACTGTCGACTAATCAAGCTCAAAGACATTATTAAGGTTTTGGAAAATTGCAGTTTCTGCATTTGAATAAAGTTTTATTGGATGAAGTAACTTAGCTTTTGTCGTTACACTGGAGGACCTACGACTGAACTTCTTTCTCTCTGCAGGTGAGAAGTGTCCAGTTCTTTCTATGGGAACGGCAGTGGGCAACAGTGACGTGTGGTTCCGGTTTAATGAGGGCATGTCCAACGCTGTCAGGCGAAACGTCTACATCAGAGAACTACTGTAACACACACACTCACACACCCACACACACACACACACACGTACGTGACTGCCTCCGCTGTACTTGTTCCTCCTGTATGTGTGAAAGCATCCATGTCAAGACAAAATCCTGTTAAATTCAAAACAGTCTTTATTTGGATTGACGGTGTAAAGAGCCAATAAAAAGGTGTTGAACATTGCTCGGCAGTCCATGAAACCAAACCTCTAGAAAGCTACTAGTTGCTGTACACTCGCACACATATTGGTCTTCACATAAAGTAACAGCATTCAAGAGTCTCCAAATAAATAAACATGAAAGTAGCAATAATATGTGGTCGTGTGAGAGACAGTGTTTGAGTGCAGCGTGGCCGTGTGGGAGTGCATGATTCTTCAGCTTATATGCATCCGTGATTTTTTTTGTGTGTGTGTGTGTGTGCGTGCGTGCGTACAAGTGTGTGACCATTAGAGGATCACACACTTGCCCTTCTCCACCCAGGGGTTGGCTCGCATCAGCTCAGGGTTCAGAAACGGATCTTCACAAACGCAACCCTCGATCCACTTTACCAGCCTGCAAATAAAACGCACACCGTCAGCAGAGAAACGACACTCGCTAACGTATCATTTGTCTGTGTGTGTGTGTGTGTGGACAGCAGACACTCACTCGGTAACAGTGATGGAGGATTTCTCTCTGTTGATAGCCAGCTGATACTGAAGGCTTTCCACTTCTCTCCTCATCTGAGGGACGTCTAACTCCTCCATGATGCTTCTGCTGTTCACAAAACATAACCAATGAGAAATTACAGCTTAAGTAGAAGCACATTCTGCAAAAAAGTCTTGTATTATTATTATTATGTGTAAATGAAAATCCAATTAGCCTGTTTTTTTTGGGGAGATCTGTGATTTTAAGTTTCATTTTTGGAAAGGCTGCAAGTGTGTGAATAAGTTTTAAAGCCCCTAATAAGTTACTCAAGTCATCTTGCGACCTTTCAGATAACCCATGATGATTGCACCGCGTTCCTACTCTCCGTCAGGATGTCATGTTCATCCCTAATTAGTGACCTAAACTTTTAAAGGACTAGTGTGTGGAATTTAGCAACATCTAGTGGTGAGTTTGCAGATTACACCTGAATACCCCTCCCCTTTTCAAACATGTAGGAGAGCCCACAGTGGCTGACACTTCAATGTAAAAAGTAGGGACATCCCAATCAACATAGGAGCCGAACCAGGTGTTTTTTGTTTGTTTTTTAAAATTAAATTGTAGTTCTTTATTTTAGGTCTGAATTAAACCAAAACCACGTCCCTGTAGCTTCCCTGATTAATGACGTCCCTCCTAAAAAGGTCAAAGGCCTGCTCTAGAGTCAGTGTGTCTTTTGGTCGTTCTGAATGTGCGCAAAGTCAAATCTTAAATTGAAGGAGAAAATGCAGAAATACTCAAATGCTATACACAATTAAACCTAGCACTATTTTTAATTTCTTTTCTTTTTTTTTTAATGCTCTGTAACGTACATGCATCTGATCCTGTCACAAATAAAATAAATTGTTTTTAATTATTCTTGGCTAGCTAACTTAATTTTCTGAGACAGTTGGCCTCGGTAGCTTTTAGCCACGCAACACTGGGGACTATTTTCAGCCGCGGATAAATATACGGTCTGTGACGATTGAGTTTTGACAGCAGCGGGACTGTGACTCAAAGTAAACTGCAGTGCACATCATTATGAAGGAACATGTCACCCAGTGTAACAGCAGGCCTCATTAATAGTCTCTGAACATCAGTGGAAGTACAGCACGTTTGAACGGGCTGGGTCGGGCGTCAGATACACAGATGATATTTATTGTTTAGTGTCGGTTTTGTGGTGTTTGTTGACGATAAGAAAAATACAGTTTTTGACCCGGTCTCACTACTACGGGATTTAAAATGTTACTGAATCAAAGTGAAGCGTTAAACAAGAAAACCCCCATTAAGAATGAAAAGCATAATAAAATACATAAACAAAACACAAATTTTAAGAACCAGTAAATTACTGATTGGTCAAAATCAGATTTATATTAGAAGATCACAGCTTTTCCCTTTGGTGCTAATCTCGTTTTACTTTTTATATACATTATTTAAATCTATCCACAACAATTGAAAGCATATACTGTGTTTAACATGTTAAATTTATATATTTATGCATACCTATTTGAAAACTAACTACCGTATGGTGCAAAAGTACCAAACACAAAGTATAAATAACCTTAAAGTACATTATTTGTGTCAGAGGCTGTGACGTAAAGGTAAATCTGTTAAAGTGCCCCATATTTGAATACTACAGTACAGTTTTGGGGCTATTTACTTGAGCAAATAGACTTTGCTTTTACATGTCTGGCTCTTAAAACAATAACCTGACGTGCTGCCTGTGTTTGCTGTCTTGCATTTGTACTTATTGGAAATAATGCCCCACCCTGCCACAAGCCACATTATAGCAGGAAGAGAAAGGGCCCAGATGAGAGTTCAGGCCGGCCCTCGATCAGTTCAGCCCTCTCTGTCCTTCCTCTCCTCCTCCTCACCTCCCTCATCATCATCATCATCATCACCCCTCATCCTCTTCATCTTTTTAATGGCTCTAAGTAGGTCGTCTGCCCGGTGCCTGTCTCCTCCACCAGCATCCATCCTGCTACCAGCTGGTCCATGAAAAGGCCTTCATCATTCAATTATAATATCCTCCAAAACGCGTTACACCGACATCAGTCTCCATCACTCAGCTATCTGGGACATTTCTCTCATCGATCTGAAATATTTACAGTTTAGACGGAGTCGCCCTTCCACATAAACACTGCGGTGTAAGGTGGATAAACCGAGTAGAGGTGGCCACTGTTTACCTAAAACATGAAAACATCAGCTCAGCCGCAGATGTGTCGTGACAGACGCTGTATGGAAAGACGTAAAAAAAAAAAAAAAGCAACACGCAAGCAGCAGCTCTTACCGTCAGGCCTGTACCGGAGAGGACCGCTGGTCGATTTGGTGCGCAGCCGGCGGACGGAGGACGCAGACCGGGCTTTGACAGAGGGAATGAACGCCGAGAGTGGAGAGTCGGTGTTGTTTCCCTGACAGAGGAGACCGGCGTCAGTGGGGGGAGGAGGCTGTGAGCGGCGCAGAGGCACTCCCCTGCGCTCCTCTACCGTGGAGACTGGAGGAGGAGGAGGAGGAGGGATGCGCAGGGCGGAGAAAAGGAGCCGAGCCGCCTGGTTTGACAGGCAAACGAGGGCTGGAGCCGTGAGCGCACCTGTATGGAAATCCTGACAAGCACTGGGGCCGAGCAGAGGCAGGAAGCCATGCAAATGAGGACATGCTCCTGAGGGGAAAACACGCAAGGAGCTCATTTTCTATTCATATGAGCGGAGACGATGTTAATACAGACGAGGCTGGTTCCCCCGAGGCCTCGGTACAATGAGAATAAGGAGGTTTTAGCACAGTGACAGACGTCTGGGTTACACGCCATCGTATCAGCCACTTGAAACAGCATTATAAGTTTTTAGATCATACTGCAGTAGGTAAATATTTAGAGCTTATACTGTGTTACAGGCAACCTGGAACACATTAGTGCGTTACGGTCGCTGAAGATGGAGACGGTTTCATAAATTACCGATCAGTCTGAGAAATTGTCAGATGATTGTTGAGAGAGAGAGAAAAAATAAAAAGCTCTGATATCAAATCTAATTTCTACTTTTGGACTTTTCCTGTAATCTTTGATTTTTGGTGGGATGTTGGATGATTTAAACATCTACATAGACATCTGAAATGTGGCCACACATGAGTGAAACCTTGAGTTTAACTATTATGTACAACACTTAACACATATAGAGAGTAAATATACTATTATCATTGCCTTAGAGCCTCTTAACTCTTAAATGTATTTGGGTACTGAGCTGTACGCACTTCTGCCTCACGAAAGAGGGCGATAATGTGCTTCTTCGTTGGCTATCATTCTCTGATCCAGCTCCTTCTTTCTTCCCAAGTTTCTTCATCGTGTTCGTCTTCTCCTTCAGAAGACACACGGGAGGAGCTGATGCTCCAGTAGTGAAGTGAAGTTCAGCTCTTTTCTGAGAGCCATCTCTTTTGCCACGGCACCCATAGAAGAGCCGACTCTTTCGGCTCCCGAACGGCTCTTTATTTAGTATATGTGTATAGCCCTTATATTTTAGTCCAACACAGAAAATATGTATGTTTTGTGTGTTGATAAGCCCAATTGTGTCATTTTGTGTAATTGTTACAAAAGCATTATTTTGTTTAGTATTTCAATAAAACTTTAATTGTGCCATCAAATCCACACAAGCAAAAACGGAACCAAACTCTAACAAATGGTATGAATGGTGTAAGTGTAGTGGGGAGCCAGCTCTCACTTGATGGGAATCAGCTCTTCTGATTCACTACCAAGCATCAGCTCTTTTGCGCATGACACATCACTACACTCCACCAGGTGGACGGCTGACTTGGTGCCGAGACATGGGCCTGTGACCGAAGCTCTGGTCAGGTGTGTGTATGTGATGCAAGATTAAGTCTATGGCCAGTGTTGTCCATAAATGTGTTTTGCTACTATCAAAACATTGAGACAGTGCAAAGACTAACCAGATAAACTACTCATGTTGTCAGACCAGTTTAAACACAACGAACAAGTCCACATTTTCCAGACTATCCCTAAAATACTCATTATTCACATGGTGGTATGGGGGAAGTTCATTCTACCGGTCCTCAAGTTTCTGCCCAAACTGGTAATGAGTTCTATGAAACTGTCACAAGCCTGAAAGACCGGTCTGCCTCCTAACTCAATTTATAGGTTTAATGTAAGAGTGTCAGAGCTGAAGTCGTTATCGTGTTTTACACAGTGATGTTAGCCTGCCAGAAAAACTGACCATTACAGAGCAGAATTTATTCCTGTGATAAAAGATAAGTTTAAAGTTCCCGTAAAGTTGTAACAGATACAGGTCTGTCAAAATATACCATTAAATATCCACCTACAAACAGGATGCTGGCTTTTAATATTAAAAATTTCACAGAGCAAATGGCACCACAAACACCCAGACTATTTATAAAACACACCATTTATTCAGCAAATACAACACATCATCCAGACTGTGGTTGTCCTGTCAAGTTGCCTCATCATGTTTGCCGTGCCAGCTCCTGACCAGCAGTTTCCCCATCCTGTGATATTTGAATAAAAGAAAAACAGCAGATTAGCCTAAACCATTTGTGAATTAGGAGCAAACAAAACGTGGTGGCCTCAGATAAAAGCTAGAATCAGGAGCTGGAGTTCAGCTCTCATAGTAGGTGTCAGAAAAGTTTATTTAAGTTTGTCATCACCGGCTGAAATTACTTAAGCACCAACATATTAACAGACTCACCTGCTCTCAAACCCAGCTGGTCGAGTTCCACCATGGGACCTTTTCGAACCGTTGACCTTCATCCGACGAGCTCTCAGCTTTTCAGGCTCTCATTCCTGCATGCGGAGCGGACAATTTCGTAAATTTAGGGAAAAGCAGCAGTTTTGTGAAGACTGCGTTTATACAGTCGTGACAGAGCCTCAGAATAAAGTTAGAATCAGGAGCTGCTGTGCAGCTCTCATAGTAGGTGTCAGAAAAGTTTATTTAGTTTGTCATCACTGGCTGAAAACCGCTCCCATGTCAGTGTATAACATGCATCGACTCACCAGCTGATCCGAACTCTCCATGAACAAGATCATTGTCCTAGGACTGGATTCAACAGTCTTCAGTCTGCTAAACAGCACTATACATTCTTCAGTCTCTGCATGGTCACCCAGCTCAGCCTCTAAAGTAAAGGAAAAAATAAGAGACAAGCATGGTTTTAATGATGAAACGTAATCATACAAACACAAAACAGTCACAAATTTAATTAAAATCATGTATAGTGGACCTCTGCTAAAGGTTACGACACCGAAATGGTTTTCAGCTGTATTCCCCCAAACATGGGGACAAATGATTAAGAATGTCAACTGATGTGCAGATCCTAAGATTAAAGACAAAAGCTTCAGACTAAATCTTCTATCTATAGGGGTTTATTCTCTGTGCCGTAACTCAGTGACTATTAAGAAAACTGAATCACATTTTAGCTGACATTTGAAAACAAATCCATTTATTGGCTAACAATAGAGTTCAACTGATGTAGGCAAAGCACCCACAAACCCAAGAGCATGCAAAGTTGTTCTAATGTTTTACATTGCCTGCATATGCGTCTCAAAGCAGATAATGCTGACATGTATTAGTGCACAAGAAACAAAACTAGTTATTAAAAACTAATTATGCATTCTATTAGAGTGAAGGCACACACATATTGGGATCAGAAAACTAATCTGGCCCACAAACAACACCCAATTCCAGCTTCTCAAATGACTTTGCGTCTTAGCCATAGCTATGGAGCACCACGTGGAAGACTGAACAAACTTGGGTTCATGTAGTCTTTTAGCGCTACCTTTGAATTTAACTACATATTATGAACTTAATGCATGTTTAAATCACTGCTGAAATGATTCTTGATCACCAAATCTACGCTGGGAGCTTTGGCTTTGCAGGATTTCCACGTGTCTCAAGAGCAGCGTGGAGTCTTCAACATGCAGAACTCAACTATATACTCACTTGTTCCACAGCTGGCCGGTGAGTCGCCTTGGAAACGCTTGGCGACAGAAAGCTGGTGAGTTTCGACCTTTTGTTTCTGCTTCCATATTGTAATACATGAATAAGTACTTGTTAACTGTTGCACAGCTCCACTTTTTTCAGAGGGTTACCGAGTAAAAAGACTTGACTCAGTAGAAACGGCTGTTATATACGGCATGACTCCCGCCCGACGCCCCTCCCCTTCCCTTCCTAGGCTAACTAGTTAGCTACAGAGCTAACTCAGTTCTAATGACTTTCTGTAAAATAGGGGGGCTGTTCCGTCGATTTGTGGGCATTTCCAACTCTGCCTGATGGCTGTTCTTTCAGACAATACAAGGGAATTAATACTACATGAACAGCAAGACACTTTAACACAGATAAGACGACGAGTTCGCTAGGGGTTTGTTAGCATCGAACGTCGCCTCCCATGCGTCATGCTAAAGCGCCGTCAAAGCATCACGGGAGTTGTAGTTGCGGAGTGTTGGAATACAAATCGCTGAGTCAATCGCAAGAGTCGAAATGTCTGTTTGAGCCGCAACAACAGCGCAGTTTTAGAAAAGTCAGCACAGTATTTCAGTATCAGTTATCGTTTCTTTGCATTACAGCCTGTGAAAATTATTTTGTTTAATAAAAAAACGTTTCAACTGTCACAAGAATTTATCAGGAGAAAACTATAAAAGCACCACGATTCAGCTAGGCCCCATTATTTTCTCCCATTTGTAGAAAGCGAAGTCAATAAAACAAAGACACACAATAATAAAACAATACTCTAGCAGGTATAAAACATAGTGTATACTAAGTTTATGGTATGGTGTTAAGTCTGTCTCTAAATTGGGAAACCTAATGGTATGGTTAAACATATCTTGAATTATCTCTGGAAGTATTTGTTTTACAAGTGATTTGTAGTGTGCTGTATGTCTGGACTCTCTCCGGTCTGCTGGATGCACAATATTATAATGACAGTTATGTAAGTCTACCCACAGTTCTGCATATTTGTCTAACCTTCTCCACACTACCAGACTCGTGTTTACCGTATCAAATTAAATTTTTGTCTAAAGATCATATGACCACAGCTCCCGTCTCTGACTGGGAAATCCCCGTAGTCTGGTTTCACATTCATGTGAAGAGGCTTCCCAGAAGAGCTGAGGCTGTGTAAGCAGCCGATTAGTGCCTGTGGATTTGGGAATCGCATACGGGTTAAAGTTTTGTTTTTAAATGTTTTGGATCAATTCTTTTCAGATGACACGTACTGTAAAAAGAACCGCATTTAAAGAGTCGTGCAAGGTTTGATTTATACATTTATTCTGATCACAGCTGTACAGGAATGCATCGTCACAGCAGAAACACAACCTAAACCCAACCATGGCACAACAGCCGTCACAACACATCCAGAACTCAACCATAAATGCACAGGCTCAATCAGCTCACCTCAAATCATTGTCTATAGTTATCATTATTATTATTATTATTATTATTACTCACATAGAACCATCTGTTTCTCAAATATATCTTTGTTTTCAAAGAGCATAAAAATACAAGTGGACTCTTCATTGGGATGAACACTGGTGGCTGATCCACTGTCTGGCTTACATGGGGAGGGGGGACCACTGAAAACTGGGGACCGTAGGAGGAGCGGGGCCAACTTATTACAGCTTACAGGGGGGCTTATATGGGCTCGTACGAAGCGTCTCAATGCTTACAGGAGGTTGCAGGCAGGGTGACTGATTTTTAAGGATCACAACCTAGAGGCTACTTTTGACATCACAGACACGGGAGGGTTTGCGAGGAACCAGAAAAACACATCGAACGCTTTGGAGAGGAGAACGAGAAAATAAAAAGTGAATATATGAAAGACAAGATAGATACGAAGGCACAGAGAGATGCAGAGTTAACAAAACAGACAGGGAGAGAAATAAAAATGGGGGAGACGAACATGGAGGGAGGGAGGCAGATTAGGGGCAGTTTCACTAACCAACACTAGAGGGAGCTCTAACAGCTCAAATACCCAGGTATATTATAAACTCTATGTATGTATGTATGTGTGTGTATGTATGTATGTATGTATGTATGTATACTGGATGTACTATATAAAGCATTGAAATATAGGATTATCTTTTAAAAACACTGTTCACTGCAGCAGGACAAAGGGATATACCGCATGAGTGTGCTTGTATATATGCACGGAAATGTGTTTTGTATGTCCATCAGGCATGTGTGCAGACTCACGTCCAAGCAAAATCTCCATAAATGGAGTTAAACACCAACAAAGCAGAACACCAGCAAGATTAAAACCTATGTAATGTGTACGTGTGTGCGCGTGCGTGTGTTTGTGCGTTTGTGTCTCAAGAATCATGGACACACATCTACATCGTCTCTCTGATCATTAGAATAACTACTGTACGAGTGGGAGGACATTGACATGAGCTTCAGCAGGGACTACACACACTCGTAACAACGACAACGGCAACGATAACGGCAACAGCAACATGAAGAGAGACGACACACACAGGTCAGGGAGTCCAGCTAACCACAGTCCTTCACTCATACAGAAGAGAAATAGAGGCTACGATTCACCTGGGAAAAAAAAGCATCCTTTTGACATTGCAGGAGTGAGACAGACCCAGAAAGTGGCCTGTCCTTCAGTGTGCTTTAAAAGTTCTCTGCGGTATCTCATCAGCATTTATCCTGTCTTTATCTGGCTGTCTATCTGCCTGTCAGACAGTCAGTGTGCTTATTTTTGAAAGCAATATGCTTATCTGTCTGTCTCCCTGTCTGACTGGGTTACTACGTCTGTCCTAGCCAGAGTTTTTGGAGTTAAAAGGAGGAGGAAAATAATTGTGCTTCTCAGTCCACACAGTCATCTGAGGCTGGGCGGCGGTGACTCGCTAGGCTGCAGAGGTCAGAGGTTGTGTGGGAGCGGCCTCCTCGTATCAGGAGGAAGTACTAGAGCTACTGCACTGGACAGGGAGGACTCCCTCCTCAGTACTGTACAAGGCTACATGAGAAGCGCTCACGCAGGAGGGACACACTCAGACACACGCTCTCTGAGCGCCAGCTCCGAGCTTTGGGAGAGTTTTCTTGATACACCTACACATGATGAGGGAGAGGGAACGGGCTTGTTGGAAATGAGACGCGGGCCGGAGATCAGTCGAGCATCGCGTCCAGTTGGTCCGCCAAGTCGTCAAACATGCTGCCGATGTCATCCAAGATGGAGACGGTTGCCTTGTTGCCAGGAAGGGAGCTGGAAGTTGGATGGCAAAATGTCAGAGTTTAGCTGGTAATGAGGCAGACACATTCAAGGAAGTGAGATGTGAAAGGACATATTACATTTATTTTACTGAAAGTCACAAAGTTCCTTAACATATAAGGAGGAATATAAGAAGGAATCTCCTGAATCAATAGCAGGCAGTTCAGACTGGAACTCAACGTAAATCAATCAATCAATCAATCAATCAATCAATCAATCAATCAATCAATCAATC
>JASGAT010336391.1:0-11879 GCA_030220025.1 Chelon auratus | reverse complement strand
TGCAGTTTGTTGTTGGATGATTTCTATACCTCAATTGCATTGTTTTTATGATAGGTTACAGTAGTCTTGGTACTAATGAATTAAAAGTAAAAAAATATAGTACTGATCTAGAATGTGAGAATGGATGGTTTTGAAGAATGCATGCTGAAAACAATCTAGTGTGAATCAGTTCCCTTGTCTATTGAAGTAAATCAAAATCAAAATGAATCATTACTTGGTGTGGCTTGAGCACTCGGGTGTGGCAACATATGTCAATAAATGTCACACAAAGATCGAAACCGTCAATATATTAGTCTAGCTGTCAGAAAAGAAAAGGCCACCGATTTCTACTAAAAAGGTAAATGGTTACAAAAACCAGATATATCAGACATGTTAACCAATTTATTAGTCATTGGCTTGGTTATATTGTAACAAAATGACCAACTTGCCAGATGTCCTTACAGATTTCTCCTGTTCCTTTCCATTTCTATATTTGTAACATTTCTGAAATTAAGACATTTATAGTTGAGCAGGTTGTGCAGGCTACTGACGTCTTCATAGAATCAGTGTAGCAAACAGAATAAACACATAAAATAAGCACAGTATTTGAACAAGAAATAAATAAAACACCCTTGACATTTCTCTTCCTCCTTTGCTCTGTGCTTAGTGAGGAACTGGCAGCCCCTCTCCAGGCCTGATGGGAAATGTAGATCAGTAGGTAAGCGGATGTAAATTTCCTCTAGTGGAGAAGCTGTTCAAGCAGTGCATCAGATTCCAACAGCATCAATTATTAAATGTGTTAGCATTAAAGACTGGCATGCCTCACTCCCATTTAAGGTTTTTACGTGACTTCAAATATTAATGCAGAGGATGCTTGGTCACTGCAGAGGGAAATCATTTGAGTTTACTGACGACTGAAGAGCAGAAAGTAAAAGCAGGGTTGGCAGGCCTGTTAAAAAAAGCATCAATTCAAACATGACCCTCCGTAGGATGCTGATAGAATACCATCAGTAGGTTACTTTCAGGTAATAAGGGACTTTTCTCGTTCTGATCCCTCTCTCATAAGTCTCTACAGGCTCGGGAAAATCTCTTTCCTGTTTTTACAACAAGTGATATAAAACTGGAGTGTGATTTGATGCTACAAGGTCAGTTGCCAGCAGACCACAGAAATGGATCATCTGCTGTATTTCATTTCATCTTATTTTATTTTATATTATTTTATAAACACAACGCTACTGCATGGATAGAAATTTTTAGCTTGCCAATCTTTAATGAATGTAAAAAGCAAATATTTTATTTTATCTAAATTGCACAATTGATTATATGTCAGAGTCTGCTTGTGGCTTGTTTGACCAGTTTTGGAGTCATTTTACTGTCGCTGCAAAGGCATACCTTTCCAAAAATATTAAGATTTACCATCTAAACCAGGGGTGTCAAACTCATTTTAGTTCGTACCAAAGTCCACACAGCAGTGGATCCAAGCGGAGCCATGTTATCGGTGACCCGCCCACACTTCCCCCAGACTCACTCACGTTTTTGTTTAATTAATACCGTGCTCTGCTCTACCTCCACCAGTTACAAAGAAATGTTGGATCATACACTGTACGAAGCAATTGTCATGGAAGCTTGTGGCCATCAGCATCATCTTCTTGTCACATCCTGACAACCTAAAATAAAACTTATTATAAAAATTGACACTTGAACATGCATCAGCGTTGTATTAACTACCTAAAATGACAGAAACCATTCTTGAAAAAAAATTATTTGACATGTATTTTAGTGTTTTAATTTGGCCCAAGTTCCACCCTGTGACATAGAGGGGGTGGAGCTTATGACTTATACTGCAGCTAGTCAACAGGGGGAGGTCTACTATCTTTGGCGTCACTTTTAAGGAGCTGTTCTGTCTTCCATCTTTATACAATTTATGGTATGAAACTATTGCTAATATACTTTGTTCTTGGGGCAGTTAGTAAGTACATAATGTGATTTATCCTATGCAAGATGTCCACTATGAAGTCATCCACTACAAAGGCGTAAATGATCCGTGTTTTTACTCAGAGTTGTTTCTCCAACCTAGCAGCAAAACTATCCAAGTCCTTCAAACTGATTTACCAAACTTGTTGTTCATCACTGCCCTCTAAATACAGCCCGAAGGTCAAGGTGTTAATAGCCCAGAAATTTTTTGCATGTCATTTGTAAAGTTTATGCGCAAAAGCACGTAGAGAAAGAGCTGGATTTGAGGATCTGATCATCTTGGTTGCAATAATAAACAAGTTGTTAAGGGTCATAATAAAATGTCAGAGTAATTCAGGCTCAATGATTTACCAACCCATCCACCCAAAATGTCAAATCCCAAAAATGTCTCACCTCATTTCTCATCATCATCATCATTGCATGCATTTTTACTATGGCCACTGAACGGTGCTGACACAAAGAAACATAACTATAAGTACACATTAGTGCTTGCACAGGCAATAAAGCTCATCTTCCATGGGATGACTTTCTCAAGATATCCTGCCACCTGCTGTAAAACAGGTTTAGTGTCACCAATGTGGTTACGTGAAAACATCATTATATTTTATGTCCCACACATATAGCTGTCAAGCTGCACCACTTGTCCCATTTCCCAGCATTCCCATTTCTCACCAGTTCTCCAGAAAACCAGCAACATTATCATTTCCTCTTCCCAGATTGATTGACAGTACATCCAAACTACTATACTCTGACTAGTTTTTCTGTGTGACATTGTGTAACTTGGTCAGTGTGTGTTGCTTTCCACACACACAGAGTCCTGGATGGCATTCTTAATGAACAGAGCCAAAGATCATTAAAATATAACATAATCTTTTCCATCTTTAGAGCTGTTTTCCTGATTAAAGAGATGAGCATGTGACTGACAGCATGCGCTTCATAGGTATCAGAGATTTTAAACAGCTCCACACTAGTCTTGTTGACACGGGAAGAACAGAGGTCTCCCTCGCTACGCAGCCTATTTGTTGTCGTTATGCAAAATGCAGAACACAACTGATTTGCATACAGCAAAGCTGCTGTAATTGCAAAATATGTCATGTTGAAGCATTGTAAAATTAATTTTTTTACTTGAAGTTATTTCAATTTGTGATTGACAAATGAGAATCTGGGATTATTTAAATATAACTGGTGCAAAGCTGTCCTCCAGGACTCATCAAATTAAACCACTTTATAATATAAGTTATTGAGCAGCGATGCAGAATGCTGACTGTCTTTAATCAAACGTTTACACCAGAACGGTTCCAATAATGAGCCGTTTTTCTTTCTTAACACAGCTCCGGTGTTGAAGTTTGATAATTGAGGCTCTGTATGAGGAGAATGGCTTTCATCTTTCAAATGAAACCCAATGAGAGTGTTCGGACAAATAACGCAACTCTTTAGTCTAACTGGGCTGAGAGGAGCATCCTGTCACACTCACAGCTTTAATTAAACATCTAAATAAATACTGCAGCATCTGTAATGGTTCTGATGATGGAGCTGCCCATGCAAGCCCCATCTGTTCCCGCTGTTATTATGAAAAACAGGCAACAATACAAAACTCAACTGTTGCGTTGTCCAAAGGTAAGAAATCTGTTACTATACTGATTCAAGCTACAAGGTGCAGGTTTATAGAACTAAACAACAAGCAGTGAAAAGGAAAGCATGTCCTGAGTGAGTATTTTAATCTTGACCACCCTTGTCTGAAAGGGTGTTTTCAATTATTTCAGTAGTGGTAATTCAATCATTTCAATTATTATACAATAAATGCACACATCTCCCCATTTAAATTACATAATTCAATTAAACTGAAAAGCTGCTTGTCTCTTTTCAAAGTTATGAATTGATCAATTAACTTCTCTCTGAAATCTAACATGTTCCTGACTAGTTTTGCAGTGTGTGTGATTGGCAGTGTTTTGATTGGCAGCTAACTAGTACGCCATAATTACAAAAAAAGGATTATGTATGACAACAGTAGTCCAAGCTCTCCCATCACTCACTGTGATTACATTGAAGCTTCTGCTGTTTGAAAAATCTCTGCCTTAATATGAGAATGTATGAGAACAATGATAGACTGTATATTAGACAAGGTGTATTGTCTATGGAATCAATCAGGTATGCAGGACCTAATCATCTTGGTTGCAATAATAAACTAGTTTTGAAGGGTGTAGGAAGGTTGTGGCAAAATGTCATGGTGATTTATGTTCAATGATCTACCAACCCACCAGTGTTGGTAAATTATCCTCCCAAGATGGGCTTTGCAACTCTGTAACTACCCCACAACACCTCATTTCTCATCATCATCATTCCTGTCATTATTACTATGGCCACTAAAAGGTGCCATCATAAAGAAACATAAGTAAAAGTAATGCTAGCACAAACAATCAGGCTTGTCTTTTTATGGGAGGTCATTCTCAAGCGAAGGAACACCTAATGTAATACATAGAGTACGTAAAAACATCTTCATTCATTATATTGGTTTTTTTATATAGTCATTATATTGTTTTTTTTTATATAGTCATTATATTGTTGTATTGGGCATGTCTTTTATAGGAGGTCAAGGTATCCTAATTCTCCATGTAAAGCACGGCCAATGAATACAGATTTTTCTGACTAATTGAACATAAGGGAGTGTCTTGATAACTAGCTAACTGGCTGCCACAGTCATTAAAATAATAATAATAACAATAAACAGGTTATATACGTCTAAAGTGCATTAGTACAGGCATCCCAGAACCCATTCTGACTGCACTGCAGCTTCTGCAGTTTGAAAAAGAAAACAACAACTAGAGAGCCTTTGAGAACAATCTGAGTAATTTGAGACCAACCTGAAATCACCCCCGAAAGGCCTTGACACTGTCTGGACAATTATCAGAAGCATGAGGATGGTCAACAGTTTTAAAAGCTAGTAAAACACTGTGATTGAATGTGGTTTCAAAACAAATCCCCTTCTTCCCAACTTTGGTATCACCGGATTGATCCAAGGAACAAGGTTACATCACAAAATAGATTTATTTTTCACCATTCTTTATAGAGAATGAATTCTGCTGCTCACTTCTGCATTCTGGAGCTTAGCGAGGTTTAGTTCATTGTTGTTCGTCATGCAACTTAAAGGGGAATTACCGTTTTTTACAACCTGGACCTTATTTCTGGCATAAAATACGATCGTTTACTCACCCATATAACTTTGGGTTGTATGGGCGTCATTTGGAGTCGTTCGGAAGATATTTAGATCCAACGGAGCATCGCATATATCCATATAGTAGGAGTGACTGGGGCATTGAAACACAGCCTCTAAATATTGCATTAACTGCTGCAAAACTTGTTCGTTTCACCAATATTTTTTCATGATAAGCTAGTGTTATTCCTCGCCGAGTCCGGAGTTACCTGTTATCATCATCCAGGGTCCGTAGCTTGACCTACTAACTTCTGACCTGGATGATGTCATCTCTGAGCGCTGCGCGCACCCCGCAACTCTTGTTTACCTGTAATTTGCTACTGTTAGTTTTTTGCAACATGAATATTTTTCCGATTCTGAGGTTGTGGACGACGACCTTGTTTATGATGGATGTCCTTACCATTTTGAGCTAGAGTATACGGATGAGGAGCTTGTTGAAAGGAGGATGCGGAGGCAGAGAGAGGAACAGCTGGCCAAAGAACAACAAACCGCTGCACATCCATAGACGTGCAGGTAACAGGTAACTCCGGACTCAACGGGGAATAGCATTAGCGTATCATAACAAAATATTGGTGAAATGAACAAGTTTTGCAGCAGATAATGCGTTATTTAGAGGCTGCGTTGCGGTGCCCCAGTAGCTCCCACTATATGGATATATGCGGATCTAAATGTTGTCCGAGCGACTCCAAATGACACCAAAGTTATATGGGTGAGTAAACGATAGTATTTTATGCCAGAAATAAGGTCCAGGTTGTAAAAAACGGTAATTCCCCTTTAAGGGCTGTGGTTCAATCTCATTGCTCCATCAGTATTGTTTTTGGTCACAGCATGGGCTTACAAATGCACCATACAACATACCAAAAACACAAAACCTACCTGAGGCTCATGTGACAAATATTCAAAATATTCATGTTACTCTTCTGTGTTAAACAACACTACCTTAAGTAGAGTGAGCGAGTTGGGATTTATGATATAGAAACGGTGCTGCACTGAAGTGGATTTGAAGTGTAATGGTAGTGTTTATTAACTATAAACAAAATGAATCTTGCAGAGTTGAGTCAATAAATCTTCCTGGTCCACTGTATGAACATAGGTTTAATGACAGTGCAAGAAAATCCAGCAGCATGAACCTTGTACAACAGCTTGTTATAAATAAATGTGAAGACTTGGTGTAGTGCGATCATCAGATGAACTCTTCAGCTTGGACTGGCCAACACTCTGGAGACTTTAAATCATTTAAGAAACCATCTGAGCCTGTCCAGAGGTCTCAACATGACACTCTCCTGCTGTCACACACCTACTCACACTTCACACACTTCTGTACTGGCTCCATAATGATCCTTCTCCGTGGCCTCGTTATATCTGTACCTCTGGTCCAGCAGCATCTCATAAAGATGACGCTTGTTCCATCCCGAGGCCTTCTGCTGGCCTGACATTCAGGATAATGATTCTCCGAGGACAAGGTGTCGACACTGTGGGAAGCTGCACAAGACCAGGTGAGACCGCTAACGGTCACTGCTTGCCTATAAACCTTCATTACCTAGAGATGGTCTGCTGAGCTCAGACTCTGCTTAAGCGGTGACTGATTATACGGTTACTCGCCTCCAGCTGCTGCAGCTGTTCAAAGGAAATGTGTCCACTTGGAATTTACAGACATGCCTGAATGACGTGAAAACTGACTAAAATTAGAAGAGGAAGAGAATTTCTACTTTCAGCAGCACGCTGTAAGCAGTTCACTGACATTTCATGACAGAAAGGACAGGACTGAGGCAGTTTGCAATCACATCAGACCATCATGACAATGTGCCCATCAGTGATTACAGTGTGGATGATGACTGCAGTATGTAACATTATTGCTCTTCAATACTTGATTGGATGATACATTACCATCTACAGTATATACAACTGTTACGACCCAAAGTATTTCTGTGTGATTCTGTCTCTGTGTTTGATCTGTTTCAACTGGACAACTTCAACTTCCTGGTTCCTCCCCGATTCGCCTTCATCTCATCCATTCCACCAATCCATCACCAAACTGGTTTAGAAGCATCGTTCTATATCGTCCTGTTTAGTATAGAGCTTGAATACTTTTTTTTGTTTAGAAAGTTTAGGATTACGGGGTTTCTTGTTTTGGGCTAGATTTGAGTTCTGTTTTGATTTCATATTACTGCACACACTTCTGTCTTCTGAATTCTAACACTAGGTTTAGGGGTGCTACTCCAATCCATTTTCTGTTTTGGATGAGTGTTTACATAAGTAACTTTGGTTAGTTTGAGAGATTCATTGTATTTATATTTAACTTCGCTGAAGTTCTTCCTTTGTTCCCATTTTAATGTGTTTGAGTAGCGTCCCATCCACCGGCCACTTCTGCTCGTCTTTGTTTATGCGTCTTATTTATTTCTGAATCACCGTACATTAAAGGTTAACCAACCAACTGTGTGCCTCACAGCAAGAAGGTGTTGAGTTTGAATCCATCAGCTGACTGGGATTCTCCAGAGGACAAGCGGTTACACAAAATGAAGGAATGAATGAACCTGTTTCAAACCTGGTTCAATTATGTGCCATCCCTTTACCCCTAGTGAGCCGGGTCGTAACAATAACAGGTAGTAGAGCAGTTTTATACATCGATGTTTAATGATGTTGAATAATACTGCTCCATAAAAGGTGACGGAACACAAGAGAGTACTGGTGAAAGTGTTGACCCTTTACATGGAGACTGGTAAAACATCAGTCAGCATGATATTATGTACAGTATAGTGTATGTAGCCTCCCACTGGATATTGTATTTACAATCTGTGCAAACTGCTGGTCTCCATAGGCCAGCGTTACAGTAAAAATAAGCACGCTTACAGCCTGGTAGAAAAAAACGTTCTCTCTTGATAGGTAATTTGCCCATTCGTGCGGTGGAGAATCGAATATATCGAATACTGGCCTAATTATAGCACTGCATGGAAATTTAAGAAATCACCAATGAATGCATGTACTAAATTTCATGTCAGTGTATCCGATGGATATAAAGAGATGCCAGTGAGAATCCTGAATACCAACAGTACCTGGCAACAGCACACTGACAGGTTATTGAAAGCTGTGGTTTTAATGTTGCAGACTTCCAATGAATATTAATTTCATCAGAGCTTTTGGAATGAATACTCCTCATTTCTGTCTGCCTGATTAGATTTGAGATCTTCTAAAAGTCTTTTGTGTCTGTGATTAGCGAGTCATTCATCTCTCATTGTTGTGCTGTTATCAGGCTCCCAACATGCTCCCCCACATCATCATTGATCAAGGAAATGATCCACTGCTGAAGTCTCTTTCACACTATCAGCCCGCAGCAATTAACTCCAAAGAAAACATATTTGAAATTTCCCTGTTAACTCGTGTATTAATTCTGCGACACATTACCTCCTCATTACCAATTCAGCTTTGCCAGACTAATTTCACTGATGGTCGTCAGTCGTGACTTCATGACTGAGCTAAACTTGTCAACCAGAGTTTCAGAATTGTCTTCATTCTGTGCAAAACTATATTCTAAAGTGTATTAGAAGTTAAATGAGGCTTTAACATGAGACTGGAAGCTGACACAAAGTAAATGATTAAGCCTGAAATAAAAGTTCTTTGATTATTTTGTGACCCAGAATGGACAGAAAAAATAATCTTCAGTTCTTGACTCCTAAGTAATATGAATGCTAATTTGATTGGACTTTTGCATCTGCTTGTAAGGTACAAACTTGCAGACATGAACCTTTTCTTGGTTTTATACTGTCCAATGCAGTTATGGCCACATAGTGCAGGAGCTCAGATTGTGTTTCAGTCTGGTTCGCAGGCCACCATGGCCTTGGCTCTTTGTCTGTCTCAACCATCAACTCTACACTGGCTTCCCAGCTCATTAGGTAAACTAGTGCATATGAATGCATTCAAATATAACAATCCTGCACTAAATCTTGGCTTCATGAACGCTGTGATGTTCAGCATTAACTGAGAGAGCTGAATTGAATTATTCTGTGTTGTACAAACACAACCCCATTTTAGTCAGTGGGCTAAATGACACCACAAACTACATCCTCCATAATCCAATTTCATCCAGTTGAATACCACCTTTCTTTTTAATTTGTTTCAACTTTATAAAAAAATGAACAAAGCCAAAGTTTGCCAAAAAAAAGAATGAACCATTTTTTCATGTTAATTATATTCCCCCATATATTCGTTACTACCTTTCCTGTTTTTAATTTTTTTTTTTTGTTCATCCTTGTGTGTATACGCCAACATTCATTTATTATTTACATTTATTTCTCCTCATACACAATTCATACGATTCCCGAACAGAGGACCGACAGGTGCTTCTGTGACTTAGAGCTGCCAACTCACAATATCTAACTTCAGGCTTGGAAAAAAATAAATCAAAAACAAACTTACAAGAAACACAAGAAAACACCAGTGTGATAAAACGTACTTAGTATGGCGAAAACCATATTAGTTAAACATTATGTGCTTTGAGTTTTATCTTAAAAATCTTATCTTATTATCAACTCTTCTAAAATAGAGGATGCAGTTCCTCCAACCAGAGTTGGAGTCCTATTTCCTAGCAGCTGAGTATCTAAACAGGGGCTAACCCAATGCCATAGTCTCCCTACCTGGAGTATCTCAACCGGCCTAGAGGCTAAGGTAATTTGAGGCACAAGAAATTGTCGTGTGGATTCAACATAGCCTGATGTCAGCGTGAACAAACACCCAGACAGCAACAGGGTCACACAGCACTGTATGGAAATTGTTGCTTTCCATCTGCAAGACAGTTTCATGTACACGGTTTATTGGTGACATCTTTCACTGAGGAGGATGGCTGATTAGAAGCATAAAGCAAGAACAGAACCTCAGGCCTTCTGCTGTGATGGGTCTCTGCAGAAGAAACTCATTAGTGCTGAGCAATGAGCCTCCTGATAATACAGCAGTAGAATGATGCTCTCTATCAGAGTCTCTGCAAGTGTTTGGCATTTTTCAAATTAATTAAACAGTCCCTAATCTGCCTCTAAATGCTTCTTAGGTTTCCATCCGCAATGTAACATGGATATGATGCAGGTTAGAGCCCAGAGCAGAGCTAGTGTCTGATGAGGGGGAGATGTTGTTTTTGCCATGAGCGTAGTGATTGTCATTGATCCGTACTTATTGCAGAAAGATGTCTCAGTTATTACTCAACAGACTGGTGTGATATTCACTATTGATTTTCCAATTTTCATGCTTAATGAGCAGTGATTCAGAATGATTTTCCTGACCTCTTGACAATTTCTTCTATATATCTGGCTAATTTTAGCCCCACCTCTTGTCAAGGATAAAAGCTGTGAACTGTCCACCACTAGCTAGGGCACAGAGAAAAACAATACGGCTCACTCAATAACGAGCAAAGACAGCTGGAACAACAGCATTTATTACAAGTAGAATATGTTTTCCAGTATCTTACTTGAACCTGAAAACTAATGTGATGAACTACACCGCGTTTATTTGTTCTAAGAGCTAAATGTCCACATATGTAAAAGGTTGAAGCCTAACTTTACCTTCAGTCAGACAACTACAGTATACTCCCACACAGTGAGATTTGTTTCCGTTCCTTTTTGTCTCATGATTTAATGTTTTATTTTGAAAAATAACTCCTCTTGTTTCAGGTCACTTGCCCTTCCCTTGTGTGTCACCGGTCTGATTGTCTTCCCTGATTCCTGATTGTTTCCACTCGTTCCCCATTACCCTCTTGTGTATATATAGTCTCCATTTCCCCTTGTCTTGTGCCAGAGTGTTTCATTCCTTCGTGCACCCCAGCTGTTTTTTCACGTTCATATCGCAAGCCACAGTTAAGTGTCTTTTGTAGTCTTGGACCTATTCCTTTTTCCTCCTTGTGAGAGTTTTTTGTTAGTTTTGTAATCTAGTTTTTGTATCTTAGTTAACCACAACAGTTTTCCACAATTGTTTTTGTTTGCCTCCACGGGGAGTCATTTTGAGTTATCTAGTATTTTGTTGCCTGTTTGTTTTTTCCCTCCTCATTGAGAGTGTTTTTGGTTTTGTGAAATAAAGTCGGACCTGCCATAGTCCTTCTCTACGTCTGAGTCCAGATCCAAGTCCCGGTCTGACATATACTGTATATACCAAAGTGAATTTGATCCTTGTATTTAGTTTGTAAATTGCCAAAATTGACAGACCTGACTCATAGACCAGGTAAGCAATGAGACCTTTTATTAGATTTTCCTTAAAGATCCATATTAATATCTCTTGCCTCACTCTGCTGAGCCTACACTTATGACCAAAAACTTGATGTAAAAGGCTCAAAAGCTGTTTTGTTTTTCTGTTCTCTGCTACTGCAACATGGTGGGCTCAAAGGAAGAACATCTATTTAAATACACTGCCTCACCAAAAAAAAAAAGTCGCCACCTGGATTTCACTAAACACATAGGTACGAACCTTCTATTGAATAATTACTGCATGAGTGATTATCTTTCAGCTGGCAACAAGTTATTTAACCCCAACTGATGCAATGAGTAGCTTCTCATTTCTTAAACAACCATGTTTAAAGACACGTCCTGTGGTCATGAAAAACCTGAGTCTGTTTGAGAAGGGTCAAATCATTGGCATGCATCAAGCAGAGAAAACATCTAAGGAGATTGCAGAAACTACTAAAATTGGGTTAAGAACTGTCCAACGCATTAATAAAAACTGGAAGGATGGTGGGGAACCA
>JASGAT010336384.1:0-22323 GCA_030220025.1 Chelon auratus | reverse complement strand
ATGATCATTTAGGATGTACTGACAAACAGAAAGAGCGGGCTAGGACTATTTTTGAGATGTATTGATGATAAAATGTTGACTATCACAACTGTAGGTGACCTGAGATTTACTGGCAGCAGAATTATAAAAAATTGGGAATTTCTTTCATTCATTCATCTCCTGTAACTGCTTGTCCTGTGAAGGGTCGTGGGGGTGCTGGAGCCTATCCCAGCTGTCACTGGGTCCCCAGTCTATCGCAGGTCTAACACAGAGAGACAGACAACCATTCACACCCATTCACATCTACGGCCAATTTAGAGTCACCAGTTAACCTAACCAGCATGTCTTTGGACGGTGGGAAGAAGCTGGAGTACCCGGAGAGAACCCACGCAGACACAGGGAGAACATGCAAACTCCACACAGAAAGGCCTCAGTCGGTCTGGATTCGAACCTGGAACGTTCTTGCTGTGAGGCATCAGTGCTAACCACTATGCCAGTGTGGAAAATGGGGACCTATTTAGCACATTTATACTGCATGCTATCAATCTTTAGGAACATACTGTAATAACAAAAAGACTCTCAGCGGAGCAGCAAGTCATTAGAAGTTCTGACCTTGGCTCCTTTGTGCGCTAATCGTGTTAGGATTAAGCCTAATTGCTTACGGAGTCACTGGCTTTACAACCAAAAGCCCTTCAGTGTTGCAGCTCCTTATGCAATGCAGTGTGTTGTTCCTGTCAGTGATCCCCGTGAGGGAAACAGTGACAGGATCTCATAAAGAGTGGAGAGGGTGAGTACTGGGTCAGGGATGGAAGAGCTGGAACAAAAAGACAAAGGAAAGTACATTTCAGGAAGCTCGTTCTGCTGAATCAGCGTGACCGGTATCAGAAATTTAGAGATATCCACATCATCACCGCAAACGTGTAAGGACGAAGGGGAGCGGGGTCATCCAGGGTCACAGTGGAAACATGCGTCACCAGAGCAGAAAAGCTGACCTCTTCAGAGAAACATTATTGAGCTGAAACGTTGTCAACAAAAGGTCAATTTAGGTTGGTCATTTGGCTCTAGTTATTTCCCAAGGAAGCCTTGAGGGAATGGTTCACTATAATGCCAAATGTATGACTGTTAAATATGAAGGCCGGCAGTTTAGTCTAGCTTTGCATGAAGACTGGCAACAAAAAGAAGCAGCAGCTAGCCTGAAAGTGTGATAAGAGCTTAATAACTTGCCAAACATCACAGAACTCGGTTGATAACCCAGTGTCGGTCTTATTCATGAAACCATTAACACTGACCAGATGGCTACCATATAACCATGGTTGCAAAGGATGTGGAGGAAGAGGAAAAAACAGAAGAATTCAAACTGCATTCAGCAGCAAGGAATAAAAAGTTGTTTCAAGGGAGGATTTAAAAACAGGCAGTGTCAAAGTGCAACGGTAATCTTTTCCAGGGGTTGTGGGCTGCAGCTGCTAAAGGATGTTTTTCTCTATGGCTCCACCTTGTTCTAGGGACAACCAGAAGAAACTATTCAGCAGACAAGAGTGACCTGAATGGGACATGAGGCTGTAGCATGTCAGAAATGAAAGTTTACATTTCTAAGAACATTCATTTTCCTGGATACATTTCATTGTCCCCAGGAAAAGGTAGGACAGTGGAATAATCATTTACTTTTATATATACAGTATTCCCTGCTTCCTATGCTTCCTGTGTACAAGTGAACTAAACTACAGGTTCACAGTTTACAAGGTTCAAGGTTTTAAGAAATAAACTGCCTTGCATAATGTGCATTTGGACCTACAGAAGTATTTGTAATATCTTTTGTATGATGCAGACCATTTGGTTGGGGTTAAAAGAAATCTGTAGATGCCAGCATCCACTCAAGGTTAATATAAAGGTCTTTGGCATCAGTCATAGCACCAATGAAACTATGCAAAATAAGAAAAATAGAAATATGTTCAAAGAATGGATTATGAACAGAAGGTGCAATTAGATGATCTCCATGATGCTAAGGTGACTGTAAACCAACAAAGAAGCTCATCACTTGCCTCTGTACATTTTGTCTTAGCACCTCGAAGCATCTCACCCAGGACGTTTTGTTCACGTCGTCAGTTCTGCTCGGCTAAAAACGTCTGGCCGATGAAGGTGAACATTTGTTTCTCCAAGCACGTTGTTTTGGGGGGAAAGTAGGGCAAGAAGAGCTGCAGGCTTGCTAAGTCCCCGCCCACCGCATCACAACACGCACAGCTCATCCGAGCATGAATATAGTGCACGTGAGCTCTGGTAACTTTATTATAACATCATCACACGAGGATGGCTGAGCATGTTCTTTTAGTGGAATGATTTTTTTTTTTTTTTTTTGGACGTTACAACGGATCTTTTGTTCTTTCATCTCTCCCAGACACCATCAAAAGACTGATTTAATATCAAATGACCAGAGCGTGTGTCCTCTTGTGTACGGCGGGGAGAGACCCCAACAAAACAGAGGCTGGTGTTGCTAGGCGATGGCTCAGTGCTGCTGAGGGAGGCGGGATGACAGACAATCAAAGGAGCTGCTCACTACTGACATCATTGACTTTTCATCACCTCAGCTCAGTCTCACATGCTTCTGTTGGTTGAAGACTGTCTGAGATGGACTAAAATAGACAGACTGAAAAATCTCAGCCACTATCAGATGAATAACAATAACCTTTTATACAAAGATTCATAGTGCACGGAGCATGAATCCTGCTGACTTCTATGACATACTGACTTTTCCTACAGCATTGCCATCAGGTTGACTGTTGTGGTTTACATTTTAACACTGGTGGATGTATTGCTATGACGATCACTGCACAATCACTTCACTCACCGCGAACTATAATGATCACATAATGAGCACATAACTTTGCCAGTGCTGCATGGAGATTAGTTTATGAAAGCAAATAATGTAATTAGGTGAAGACGAAGTACCAGACAATTTTATTTTGGGAACATTTATGAAAACAAGCTGCTTCTAATGTTGGTATAAAACAAATACAAAGACATAAGAACCCCCAAATCATCCCATTAAAGTCTGATTGTCTTTGCAAAGTGTAAGAGGAGACTGTCTCTCTAATTAAATGTCCCTGCAGAGTTGCACTTGAATGATTGTGTTTAAGGGCCTATAACTAACATTCCCCACCCAAATATGACATTGCCTATATTCAGGTGACATGGTTGAGATGCTCTAAGTCCAGCCCTTTATTAATTTCACCCAAAACAACATGTGCAAAGTCTTAAATCACACCAGCTCTCCTCTCCAACAGACAGGTAATTCAGTGTCACACTATTACCGCTGGTGCTGAAAAACAAATCTCAGTTTGAATTCCCCACTTAAAAGTATAGAAAATAACAATAGATAAGGAATATTTAAATGCAAAAGAAGCATTATCTTTCATAGAAAGTACACAATTTTAAACTCTGTGGAAAATAGCTTCACTGAAACAGGTGAGGCCTGTAGTTGAGTGGCAGTTTCTGAACCTGAACTTGTGCTAAAACAATGCTGCCATCTAGTGGCCACTTCCAACAAAAGCACCTTTAACTGCTGGATGAGTCCTGTCTGTCACTCAGCTTGTTGGTGACTCACGCTGCACGCTTTCTCCTTTTTCTTGTCTTTAACTCTGTGAAAGACAAGTTATGTTATGTTAAAAGAAGTTCTTCAGACAACACTAGATTATAACTGACAGGTGATTACTTACTCACTGAACCGCCGCTGGAATCACTGTGAGGAGCAGCCTCTTCAGATGCAGGTCTCGCTGCTCGCATCAGGTATTTAGGTACATGCTGAAAAAATAAGAATAACAACGTTAAGGAAGGTTGATTTTATCATGTGGCCATGGTGTCTCTGTGCACTTCTATTTTGTTCCTTCTTGTTTCAGTGTTCTGTAGCGCCTTCCAGAGGGGAGGAGTTGAGACAGGATATGTGCAGGGTCTGATAGATCTGCAGTGATGTTTCCTGCCCGTTTCCTGACTCTGGATGAGTATAAGTCCTGGATGGGGGTCAGGCTGGCACCAGTAATCTTTTCTGCTGTCCGTCCCGTTTGGTGGCTGATCCATGCTAGACGGGCAGGTTGAGCGTCCTGAGCTGGGAGTACATCCTCTACTGGGGCTTTTTGAAAATAGCGTCTATGTTGGATGTCCATTTTAGGTCCTGGGGGACAGTGGAACCCAGAAGCCCAAATCTTTCCACCGCAGAGACAGTGTTGTTGGATATGGTGATGGGGGCCGCACCAATACTGGATTTCTCTTTTACTCAATCTTAACATTTGGATGACATCTTGCATTTGTGACTTGCATAAATGTAGGTGATTGCAGAAAATCTGATTTCTATGCATAATTTTATGGACATACGTATTGGGGACCTCTGGACTGATTGTGCAGTGATCAACATCTGTATCTGTAAGTGTTTCAGCAATAAAGAGTAATCACACAGGCTACCCACAGAGGTCCTTGACCTCGATTCAGCAGAGCTCTCAGCAGTATTTATCACAGTGAGACACCTGAAACCTGCACTTTGCTCATTTAAGAAGGTTATCAGACATCTCTGCTTCAGAACGGGGGGAAATCACGATGAGCGAGCGTCTGCACAAGCAGCAGCAGCAGCATAAAGATGAAGCAAACGAAACCAAGCAGCTTTCTCCAGACAGCAACTACAAACACCACCAGCCGCACGTCTTCACAACGACAGGCCTGAGGAAAAGGCATCCGTGCACCCACAACAGTAAATGAATGACAGTACGTTTATGTAAAACACTCAGCAAAGGAGGAAGTGTGGTTGAGCGCCACAGCGGTGTGTGTACACTCACAGGTTTGCATTGCACAGTCTACTGTATCCATTAAACAAAAGTGAAGAGGTCTTCTCTTCCTGCGTCTTTGATAAAAACTACAAATCCTCTTTGCTTTACTTGCGTGAACAAGACAGGGTCATACATGAGGTTACTTAGATTAGTATCAATACATTTGGTGCATTTTCAGAAGACACAAAGAGCATAGATTTTACATCATAGTTAACATCTTCCATCCATTTAAGTGAAATTTTTTTCTTTTAGGTCAGGTGTGATTAACTTGTGCAGGAGAAAAGCATTACTTATCTTTAAATGACTGATGATTAAATGATATGTTTATTGTCCAAAAAAAGTTGTATATAATTGTAACCAGTGACCAGTGGAAATATGAACACTCAACTTTTGAGATAACAAGGACAACATCATTTACTGTGTTTTCATGAACTAGCATTCTCCTAATTATCCAAATAAAAGTCCAGTTAGAATAAAAATACCTCATGTAACACCCTCAGTCAGAACACTGGTTTCTAATCTACTAACCATGTAAACGCTTGATCTGATTGTTTCTCAGTGGTTAGAACAAAATCCACCCTCTGAACATGCTTTGAGATAAACATCAGGTGGCATGACAAGTTTATAGGACAAAACAGAAACACGGCAGCAGCGTGGTTGAGCCCACTAAGTAAATCTTCTTCTGTTGGTCGAATTCTGTGTCAGTGAAGTTTTGGGGGTGGTATATTTCCTGCATTTTCCTGATATATTTTTGATTCGCCACAGCGGGCAGAACCACTTTGTCAAAAAAGCTGCATCCAGCTTGATGTTTCCTTATCAGATCATTGTATTTAGGGTCCATGTTAACAGTTAAATTGGAACCTCTAATCAGTAACCTGTTAATCGTTCTGTGGTCTTGTACACCACTGTGTAAACAAAATATCAGCTGCTGACCTTACAAAGACTTTGATTCAAGCAGTCAAGGCAGTCAGGGCACTCAGGGCAGCGTTACAGAGCACTGTGCGCCAAAACCACGTGCCACAAAGACAGTTTCTTCCCCCGGGCTGTCGCTCTGATGAACTCTGAGCAGTCACAAAGTGTGAACCATTGACATGACCAACAACAACTCTGCATTAATTGTATATACTCACTGTACAAACTCCTGAATCATTGTATATATCTGCTCTTATATTTTATGTGTACAGATTGAAATTTATTTTTTACGCTTATTTAAGTTCTGTGTGCTTTTGTACAAGAGAGCAAAAAACAAATAAATTCACATACATGTCAGCTACAGTATGTGCCATGTTTACAGCCTATCTATGGGTACCTTATACTTTTTATAGTGCACTCCTTGCACAGATAACTGAGAAATATGGTATATGTACACATCTTAATAATGTTTGACATGTACACATTAATTAAGTAAATACTAGTTTGCTGAATACTGTACTGACCCAGGAGGCTTGGGGGCGACGAACAGGACTCCTATTGGCTCTGTTCTGGATCCTTGCGCTGTGTCTCCGTTCAGTGGAGCTGCTGGGACGACTTACGGTGGAGGGCCGAAGGCGACTGCTGGTAGATGCAGTTTCGTCCACTTCAGCGAGTAGGTCTGTTAGTTCTCCATCACTGATCTCGTCCTCCACCATGGAGGTCTCTGCACAGGGACAACAACACAAATTCTTCACTTATCCCATCACATAAGACCCACAGCAGCACTCCTGCATGCAGCGCATTTTACAGTGTTGGGGAAATGTTACAGCCATTCATCTTTTCTGATTTCCAAACAGGAAACAACTGAGAAATGTTCTTATAATTTAGTAAAAGGTTGGAAGAAACCATTCTTCCAGACAGACACTATAGAGTCACTGCAAGTGACAGTTAATATTTAGATTATTTCTTTGCTTTATTGTATTTAGAGCCACATGTGTGTTTTAATGCTAACTGGTTAATGTTAGCATGTTAACATGAAAGATGATGAAACACAAAACATGTTCACATTGTCATTGTAAGCTTGTAAGCATGCTGATGTTAGCATTTAGCATAATGCACTGCTATGCCACTTTTCAACAAACACAAAGTATTTGGGACACAAGCTACTATTTAGCTAACACCACGGCTTTACCTGCGTGAGGAGGATTGATCACACACTCAGGACAAATCCAATCACCTCCAGGATCAGTGTTTAATGATGGTGTCAAGCAGTCCATGTGATACCTGAAAACAGACACGTCAGTGTTTCTGTCACTAGAGCCCACACCATCCCATTGCGACAACCAAACAGTGTCAGTCAGTGGAATCATGACGCACCAAAATTATGCTACATTCGTACCCTGAATCGCAGTGTAAACACATTAGAAGTCGGTGCCTCCGGTCGCTGCGTCCACATTCCTCACAGACAATAGCACTGTTCCCTTCCTCTTCTTCCTCATTTTTCCTCGTCCTCACTTCGATCTACAGCAGCACAAACTCTTCAGCCAACAGCACAGATTATATATAGAAATTACATTTACTTAATTTCCAAAGGGCTTATTTCATCACACCTTCTTTTGAATGTCCCCCCCAGGACACCGTCTCTGATGGATGAAGGCAAAACTGATCCGATCGATTGGGCAAGTGTTGGAAGTCTGAGACAAAGACATGCAGCTCAGTTTACACATAATAATGCTTTATAAAATAAGGAAAATAGAACAAAGCAAAGCACTGTAACGTACAACATACATTTACGAGTACAAATTTCCTCCTGATTAATCTACTAGTTTTCTTTCTCAATCCCAAAACTATTTGCAAGAACAGTCTATAATACAACTATATTTCATTTATTATTGATAATATACATTGATCATGTCATGTGCATCATCTATAGTGTCTTTTTTTCAGCTCAGGTGGATTAATTTCTCTTGATTTGAAATGTAAATCAGTAGTTTCTTGAAGACATTCATCTAGCAAACACACTGACAAAGTGCTTATGGCTGCAGTGATAAGTGCATGTGACTTCCTTGTTTTTCCTTTTTCATACATTGCTGCAAATTAAATATATGATTTCTGTGTCTGTAGTTTGACAGAACAAGTGTAGACGACAGGGTCGTTATGGACATATGGAAGACACCTGTGTCAGGTGAAGTGTGTATTTACCTGGGACCACTGGAGAATACATTCAAGACAAAACACGTGCTGGCAGTTCCCCAGAGAGGCCACAGTTTGCTTTTCAAAGGGACTCAGGCAGATGTAGCATTTATCTGAATCTGACTTTTCCATGATTCAAGACAGGAACTGTAATTTCAACATACAACAAAATCAGCAGTAACGACTAATATTCCAAATAAGAGTTATTATTTAACAGTTAAAGCAGAGCGGCTCTAAACCAGACAACCATTAAGCTATGACTATCGTATAAACTGTTTTTAATTTAATTGTTTGGGTGTTGTTAACTACAGACAACAGCTAGCTAGCTAGTTAGCTAGAATTAGCCGGGTAGCTAACTCTATCCTAAAGCCGCGTGGCTGCTAATTAAATTAAACAATGTTAAGTATCCTCCGGCTTTTATCTAAGCAATTTAAATCATGTGTTATAAGACTAAATTATAATTCGCATATTCGCAGAAACGTTAAAGTCTCTCGCTGCTATTCTCAAATCTACTTCAGGTTCCGCGCTACACATGAAAACATCCGGTCTAATTCCTTCAGAATAAGAGCCGCAAGTTTCCAGTTGTATCGTTGACTTTTATTGTTTGGTCATTAAAAAAATAAAATAAAATAAATCATTCTTAAACACTGCATTTAGGGAAATTATATATATTATAGCATAGCATTAGTAAAATTAAATCTTTTGTGCACAAGACATGACCTAATGTTCTAAATCACACGGTGTGTTCATCTCTAAATCAACTTCATATCCACACACAGGACAGTGTTGTGCACACAGGACCCATACCTTGCATAAAAAGGTCTTTATTTATAGTTAAAAAGGCAGCAGTCAAACTATTTTTGGAAATCTTGAAGAACCACGTTTAAGACGTCACTTTAATTATATAATAATTTCCCTCTGCATGTTCATGACTTCAGAATTAGGTAACAGTTCAAACTAGTTCAAGAAGTCTGTGATTAATTTTCTGGTTTTCTCTTTCACATTTCTAACAGACTTTCCTCAGGCAGATGTGTCACACACAAAAAGAAGCACTGTTTTCCATGTGGGTGAGTTGTATTTTTGCACTTGGTACAAAAGAACCAAGCAATGTGTTTATTTACTGCAGTGGTTGGGTGGGTGAAGAGGAGACAGTAACATTAACGTATGCTATGGTTTCCTGCTCACAAGTTAACACCTGCCCACTGAAACAGGAAACGAAGACAATACTGAACACAGAGTTGTGTTATATGTACTCACTGTAGTCTGAGGGGAGCAGAGCGAAAGAAACACTTGGCTTTCATCAAATGTTTTCAGCATAGTGTGGAGGTTTTCTATGTTTGGAGATAAAGTCCATCAGGTGAGTGATTTTAAAAGAATCTCCAATTTCTTGAGAAGGTTGATTATTTCAGAAAATGTTTATCTATTGAACACGTGTTTGGATTCTGCCAAAACTATACCACTCAGTATTCAAACTTGTGGAAAAATCTATGAAAAATGAAAAAATGAAATACTTAAATAAGACGTGTAGTCTAGAAGTGTAACTATGTTTGTTTTCTTTTTTGGTGGAATTCTTTCGTTACACTTCACTTTTTTTCAGGTAATTCCTGAAACAAAGCACAATAAGAATGTATTAACTGTCCCTAAAAAATCATGAGCAATTTGGAATGAAGTTGAATGTTTGGGACAAGTACGAAGTGGAATAAGAGAGTTGTTTACTATAGTTGCCACTATGCTGTTCAGTAAAAATCTGTGTGAACGTTATAATGGAAAAACTGAGTGGAAACATGTTTGTCACTACAGTTACAGGAGACACTGTGCCATGCTGCAACGTTTTTGAGAATCAACCTACTCTGTCTTTTTTGAGCTGACAAACCACACAATGAACCACACAACGATCCACCCAATGATCGCTAACTGCAGCGACCCATCAGCAGAGTACCAGTATTACTTTTTCCCGGTGGTCTACATCCTCACTTTAGTTATAGGTCTCCCAGGAAATCTGGCTGCCCTCTTCGTCTTCACCTTCAAGATCACCCCACGCACAGCCTTCAGCACCTACATCAGCAACCTGGCTCTGGCAGACATCGTCATCCTCTGCACTCTGCCCTTTAAGATCCACTACCACCTCAACAGAAACAACTGGGTGTTTGGGGACATCACCTGCAGGGTCACAGGGATTCTGTTCTTCACCAACATCTACTTGAGCATCTGCTTCATGACTTGTATCTGCGTGGATCGCTACATGGCCACAGTGCATCCGCACACTTATCTGAGGATGCGGAGCCCTCGGGGCTCTCTGGTGGCGAGTGTGGTGCTCTGGTGCATTGCCGGAGTGGCTGTCCTGGTCTTTATCCTCATGGGACCTCTGGAAACCAATGTAGATGTGTCAGGAGTCCACAGCTGCTTTGAGAACTTCGCCAAGAAAGAGTGGGACAAACGTCTGCTGCCGTACAGCGTGCTGGGTCTGATTTTTGGCTCCTTGCTGCCCTCCATGATCATCGTGGTGTGTTACCCTCTGGCTGCGAGGCGTATCTCCATGATAAAGACCAAAACAGCCCAAAAGGCCGTGAAGGTCATTTACACCATCCTCGCCATCACGCTCCTCTGCTTCCTGCCCAACCATGTGGTGTACCTGCTGCACCTCCTTTGGCGGATGGAACGTATCAAGAGCTGCTCGGCTGGCCAAGCCATCTACAACGCCAGGCGAGTCACCATGGCGCTCGTCACCCTCAACACATGCCTTGATCCTGTGCTTTACTACATCACCACCAGCTACTTCAAATGGAAGAACTTAAAGATGACGTGGCTGTGGGGGGCAGTGAGCGGGAGCAGGGGTGTTTATACCATAACAGTGAACGAAAGGGTATAACAGCACATGCGTACTGTAAATGCAGCTGTAAATATAGCTCTGTGCATGCTTCAATATCATGTAATATGAATCTGAAATGAAACATTAATACAAAACTGTTTATTCAAATAGATTTTGAACATCAAAATAAAAAGGTTAAATCAGAAATCAGTATCTCATTTCTTTTAGTCCAGTGTGCTCTCATAAAGAATGGCCCAATCAGGATGGCAGCTGGTGCACACATGTAAGGATCAGGGTCCAGACAGTAACACATTGCAGGTTCAACATCTGTGTTGGTGACATTCACAGGGGGAGCATTTGAGAATTGTTGAACTGAGACGGTGTTTCTAGCCTCCAGAAATAATGGCTCCAAATACATCTTTAAACGTTCATGTTCTGGGACTAAATATATTTTAGCACAGTCCAGATGGAAGCCCCTTTTTCAGCAGATTTGAGAGGAAGCTCCCCAGGTCTTCATCCTGAGGAGAGAAAAGAAGTGGAAGATGTACGTCAAAATTTGATGTACAATTTTTGAATGTCAAAAAAAGGCAGACACCAAGAAAACGATCACATTCAAGAAGCTAAAACCAACATATAATTGCTATTTTGGCAACAAAAGTGTTTTAAACCAATTATTTTACAACATATTCAATAGTTTTACATGTACATTTTCTTTGAACCACTTATATTTATTTTATACACAATTTTTCAAGTGAATATTGAAAAGGTTATTTAACAATCATTTTATTTTAAAAATCCTTGAGATGATGAGCTGGTTTTTAAGGAGTGTTAATAGTTTACTGTGGCTCATACACAGAAAAATGTTGCCTCTTTTAACCTAAATATACTATATTGTCACTTTCGCTTTTTATAAAAATCATTAATGTAAATTTCACTACGCTGTTCTTTTAAAAGGGATCTTTACATTTGTTATAAGCTGCATTCTGTTTTTACAGCCAGAAAACAGAGACGCAAAGAAAACGTTTCATCTGTTTTAATTAATCTTCTTGTGAAAATATACTATACAATCTGTCAGACACTTTATGGGGGAACCAAATGTAGAAATGTCGAGACAATGAGGCAAAAAATAGACACTGATGCTCTTTGTGCTTCGGAATGCGTGCAGCCACAAAAACCTCTCTGCCTCCATTGCGCAGTGGCAATGTTCAACAGGCAGGTTTCCCCTTTCTCTCCCCTCACTGAAGTGTCACTTTGAAAGCCCCCATGTTCACACTGTCCACCCACACGAGCGCTTTCACTGCTGAAGGCTGAACTTCGGACAGTGTACGCACGTTGAACTGTCTTCCCCTCAGCATTGTGGTCAGACCTAGTTTAACCCCAAAATATTACACCTACGCATATACAGATATAGGACAGGAAACTGTGTTATTGTGTTTTATCAGTGACCTTAGACTCGTTTTGATCAAGATCGATCCCTCCCTCTCTACTGCTTCTTTTATTTGGTTTAATAAATGAGAATATCAAATAGAAATAATAAATACCTACTCCAAATCTTTGTGATTTCACATGTCAAAGTCAATTAAATAACACTTTGCAACTAGTAGCGAATATGACTTGCGTTCATTGTCTCCACTGAAACAAGCTGTCTTACTGTAGCAGAATGTTTCTGTTGCTTTCGCTGCATGCATTAGTACAAACCAGCTTTATCATTCTTTTAGGTAGCTTTAGACAAATGTTTGGTAAATACCCACTGAAGCCCTGGGAGTTGTATTAACGAAAATGCCGAAAAGTTTGATCTACTGTAAAAATTCAAATGGTATATGGTTCAGTCACTTATGTTTTCAAGGTTCTTATCGTGTTGAGATGGTGTAGATGTACAGGAATAGTCAAATTACCTGATAACTCCAAGAAAGCAGCAGGACTTTGGTGGCGGTGTCTTCTGCGGAGGAGGACACTTTGATGACGATGGACTCCACCATGACTGTGCCATCAGGGAGGTGTTGGATGGTATAACCTTTTAACACACTGAAGCAAAGAAATGCAGAGGTTACGGGAGTTTTACAGAAAGCCGATGCACGTTGAACATCTCTTCTACGAAAGCAGTCAAGTCAGAATTATACTGAGAGTAATTTTAAAGAGCAAACGTCAGAACAAGCAGAAAACAAGAAACTCATGTGGTTTGTAGGCGTACGTATCAAGAAAGAGGAGCGCAGATGAATTGCAAAATAAAACACATGAATAATTAAACAGAGACCCAGTGACCTTCCTCTTCCTCTCACCTCTTGAGGTGTGTGTAGATTCTGTGGAGCGTGTCGGGGTCGCTGTGCGGGTCCTGGAGCTGGACGCGGCAGGTGAAGCGTAACTGATGCTCGTTGAGGCCGAGCTCCTTCAGGGCCTGCTCAGACGACACCAGCTTCAGACTCTGCAAATATATGGTTGTTGGTAAATAATAAATAATGGTAACAGAAGAACTGCAGGTCAAAAATGAAATAGGCACAGATACACTCTGTCTCAGAGTCCTGCAGCAAACTGAATCTTTATTACGATTATAATGTTTTCTTAGCGAGGTCTTTTGTTATTTAGCCTTAATGATATAAATTAGGTGTACAAAATAATGGAGGGTAGAAGGAAAACAGTTCATGAAAGCAGCATTTACTGCAGGACTGCTTGATTAGCTTTAGTTTTGGTGTTCATAAGAAACTGAAGAGCATATTAAAAACTGTGAACTTACGTTTTCTTTCATGATCAGGGTTCCATGCATGGTGCGAGGTTTTTTAGGATCAGGCAGGGGCCCTTCAACACAACAACACGTATTTATCCATACATAAACTAGCAAACAAATACATAAAGACATATCCTGATGGAGATACAGAGGATGTTTGTGAGGCGCTTCTCATAGCACTGAAAATTACAGTCTGTCCAAAAAAAAGAGAGGCAACAAATCACTCTACTGTTTTTCGCTATGAGAGTTGTTCTCCTTTATGACACACTCAAACTCCCTGACCCACAGATAATGTTGGCAAATATTAATACAACCGTCTGGTTGGTTCTGATTAAGAAATGTTTGATCATGTTTGTTGCACTGTTTTATTTCACGGCTGTCTATGACTGTAAATCTCTCACTGACGGCCTCTGATCAGAGACTGAAGATAAAAATTAATTTTATACATTAAATGTAAGGCTCAGTTTCTGTTAAACAGACAATTGTAGCTTTAGTCATCTAATATTACAACTAATAGTACAGCTAGCTAAGGTAGCCTAGATAATATGATTTAAATTTAATAAATGTAATGCGGTTTCATACTGCCAGCTTTTACCACCACTTGAAGAGACAAAACTAAATCTCTGCGCCTCCTAAAACTACAACAGAAATTGTACAAAAGTCTGCAAATTCCCAATAAGAATTCATTGGGAATGGCGTAAATTGAGGTAAACAGTGACCTTATCACGGCGACGCTAGGACACAACAACCCCTTTCCCATTCAGAAAATCTCATCACTTCAGAGATACCTGGATTCCAACAGTTTTCAGGAAATTGTGGTTTCAGACCAACACCACAACGGAACAATAGGTTTTGGAAAGCTTTTACATTTAACAAAAGTCACTTCAACCAAATGAACTGAAATCCTAACGTCAAAACAAACAAAAATCTGAAGTGAAACTTTGTAGGCGGGCTGTACCTAAACCATCATTACCACAGAGGAGAAGATACTGTACCTCCAAGAGCCATCTCCCTCTTGAGCAGGTTGAGCGACATATCCACAGGAACACTGGGGTTTGTTGTCACAGTTTCTGTCTCTCCGTTCGCTGGCATGTAACAGTCTATGTCTGCCATTTAAAAACAAAAGCATTAACAAAGCTGGAAACGCCCTCTCCTCCTACATTTTAAACACAACCATGTGTGGATGGTCTCAATCTGCAACTACAGCTGCACTCACTGAACTCCTGCTCGATCTTGCCCTTGAGGAACTCCATTTTCACGGCCTCTCCGTGCACCAGCAGCATGTTACGAGGCTCTGCCATTCGAATGAGCTGCATGATGCCTTTGGCATCTGCATGTGCACTGAAGGACATGTATTCCACCTGCAGCTTCACATCCAACTGTAAGGAAGATGCAAAGGCAGTGATTCAACTGGTCAATATTCAAAATGATTGGATTTCATGCTGAAAACACCCCCGCTTTCATTTTTACAACTTCTGTTGGATTAACAAAGATGCTAAAAGAAACGTTTCAACATTTTAGGAGGTTACATTAAACGACTTAGATGAGCTTCCACATGTACATGGACTCTAGTATTTTACTTATAATGAGAATAAAAGTGTCTCATGTATTCAACTCAGTCAGATCAGACTGACTTGATCTGAAGGAATTTTCTGAAGGTGGTGGAAACCTTTAATAGACAATGTAATAGGAAAATATTATGGTTATTTCTAATAACCACGTAAACACTTGATCTGACTGTTTCTCTGACTGTTTTCTTTCTGACTGGTTGTTACAACCCCCATGTGGGGCAAACAAGTTGTACTGTGTCTGATATTTTAGCGCATGTAAACACATACAGTACATCTTATGAGATCATTTTAATTAGCGTCCATGTAAACAGTTAAGTGGGAAACCCTGAGCAGAAAGATTTCAATCACATTGAAGTAATACTCTCCATGTAAATATATCTAATATTACAGCTCCCATGGCTTCCTGATAAATATGATGACAATGATCATATTTAACAGGAACAATGATGAGTGGAAACTTACTATGCTATGAGACTATGAGAGTTCAAACAGAGACAGGATTACTGTGCCCCCATGTTTCCGGTCTTGGTGAGACGCAGATTCAGATTTAATTGACTGTTACGATGGGTGGTTATCAATCTATTCATCAAACAGTAAATAAGAATACACCCTAAAACTATTTCTTCTGGCACCTTTGAATTAATCAGTAGAAATTACAGGCCAAAGAATAGAGGATGACAGCATGATGGGATGACTAAATATGTGACTTTGTGGCTCAACAGAGAGAAACTATAAAAAATAATTGAAATAGCTCACTGTTGATCTTCCTTCCATCTCCAGTTTCCTCTGCCCGTTCAGGATCTTATGACCGATCGTTCCTTGTACACAATACCCAGGCATGATTACCTGTAAAAAGGTTCATTTTGTTAAATTTTACGTGTTCTTATTAAAAAAACAACAGTTTCTTTTCTTATAAGACTCACCATGTTCTTCTCATTTCCAGCCCATTTCTTGAAGATCTGCAAAGACTGCCCAGCGTGTAGCATACCTGGTGTGGCAAACACCACCTGAAAAATTGTCCATATAGTTGCACTTCACAGCCGTTTCACTTTTTTAAAAAAATACCCGTTGGAGGAGAAAACCTTACCATAGGTCCAGGGTTATCAGCATAGGAGCGATCGAAGGGCTTGATGTGTTTAAATTCAAACATGTTTCTCTGCACAAATGTTTTTCGGATCTTCTGGTTGGTCCACGTTATGAACAGCTTGTAGTAGTGATTAGCTTTCTCAGTCAACCCAGTGGAGAAGTAGATTGGGGCTTTCAGGTTCATTCTCTCCCTGTGTGGTGAGAGGAGGTAATTAGAGTCTCTGCCCAGTGAGCTGGTGGAAAAGTTAATATACCACCATTATTTTATCAGGTCTATTAGGATCAGTACCATGACCAATTTTTGACTTTTTTGTTTATTTCATTCATTCGCAGATACTCTATGCTGAAATGACTTTGTATTTAATTGGAATCCCAACAATTATGGTTCAGAAAATGGCCTTCACTCAGCCAGGTAACAGACTGTGATTATCTTCACATATCACTGTCTACACTCTCTTATTGCTAGCTTTGACAGACACTTCCTCTATTAAAAACACTATATGTATATGACTTGAATGAATAAAAAATGATCTTATGTTAATGCTTTTGGTGTTTCTTTTAAAGTTGAACTCTACCAAAATGTTTCCAACAGAATGCAGAGTTCTTGAGCTCGTCCAAGGGCGAAGACTGGAATAAGAACCTGAAAGGTTTATATGAAAGAATATTAGAGAATTTGCGACAGTGAAACAAACTTCTAGTACAACATTCAGCTAACTGAAAGTTTACCTTCCCTCCTCTTTCTACGGATTCATGCACTTTCTTCAAAAAGTCCCTCTCTCTGCATCTCTTGGAGTCACGGATGGTGGTGGCGTACGTTGACTCTGAGATGAGGATGTCTGGACGGCACTTATCGATCCACGCAGCGCTACGGATATAAAACACAAGACTGAAGAGACTGCACTACACACAGGACAGAATCAGTCCAAAAATCTACCCTGAAGACATCAAAACTACGAAATAACACACTTCGAATTATGTCGTGTGAAAATAATGTAAAAAACGCATTATGTTTATTTAAATACGCAGTGTAGTTTGCTTTTGCTTTGATAACACTCTTCAATGTCCAAACCAGATGTATGAGGTTTTCACTTGGAGCCTTAAAGAGGGACTTGTTGACCAACTCATCTGAAACCATCTCAGCTGGATTGCCACTCACTAGGCGCTCTATGAGTTATACCTTGCAAGTTTCCATTTTTAAATAATATTCCTCAGAGAGTTTGGTCCACATTGACATGACAGCATTAGGTTTTGGTAGAATAGGTTGGCTGTACATGTATGATGTGAATCTTCTGTCTCACCAAATCCCAAAGGTTATTGATTGGATTGAGATCTGGTGACTGTGGTGGCCATTTGAGCACTGTGAACTCTTTGTCATGTTCAAGAAACACGTTGTCGATGATTTTAGTTTTGTAACATGATGCATTATCCTCCTGGAAGCAGCCATCAGAAGATGGGTTGACTGTGGTCAGAAAGGGATGGACATGGTCAGCAACAATACTCAGGTAGGCTCTGGTACTAAGGCGCCTAAATTGTGCCAAGAAAATATCCCCCACATCATTACACCACCAACAGTGAACTGAACACTTATTAAAAGGCAGGAGGGATCCATGCTTTCATGTTGATTACACCAAATTTTTATCCTACCATCCAAATGTCTCACTAGAAGTTGAGACTCACCAGACCGGGCAATGATTTTCCAATCTGGCTCTCTGTTCTTGGCAGAAAGGAGTGAGGTCTTCTGCTGCTGTACATGTGGCTATGTGAGTTACTCTTGCCTTTCCATCAACTCGAACCAGTCTTACCATTGTACTCTAACCTGTGGCATCAACAAGGTATTTATTTTGCCCAGAGAACCGCTGCTCAATGGATATTTTCTCTTTTTTTCTTCTTAGTATTGAGTATTGAGTATTCTGAAATACTCAAAACAGTCTGACGGGCACCAGCAACCATGGCACATTCAAAGTCACTTAAACCAATATCCTCCCCCATTCTGGTGCTTGGTTTGCATTGATTGGCTGCCATGTTGTCAGCTGATTAGATATTTACATTAATAAGCAGTTGAACTGCTGTACCTAATGCACTATGGTGCCTCTAAGCACAAACCATTATCTCTGCAGGATGTTTGTGGTTGTCATGTTGGTTAAGCATAACATATCACAAACAAATCTCCAACAGTGTCACCAGAAAAGCTACCTTACAACTACAAAGCACCTCCTCCATGCCTCACAATGTAAACCATCTAACAAATACACAGAAAATCTCACATCTGAACTCATTCAATTAGATTTAAGATTTCCACAGGTTTTTTCCTTGTGTTTCTTGGCCCAATCAGCTCTCTTCTTCTTCGCAGTTTTCTTCTTCTCAGTTTCCCTCAGATGTTGTTTCTTTGCAGCAGTTCCAACACGGCTGATGTTGATATGTGTGTGCTGCTCAAACTCTGGCTGCTTCGATGGAGGCTCTAATCATTATTAGATGATCATTTCTGAGGATGCACTAAACTTCTTGACAACAGCAGCGGAAACTTTTGGTTTTTGTTTTACGTGCTGCTCGTCATGCGTGATAGTTTCATCGTAGATTAAGATGAAAATTTGTGATTGGACTGAATTCATTTATTTATTTACAACCTCATGAAGCTGGTTAATTATTAATCGTGTTCAAAGCTGAATAGTTGCAAATAGTGGAGGAATCGAATAAATGAAACATATTTGTCTATTTTCCCTGACTACATAATTTCAACCCTTTGTATGAGTGGGAGTGTTTTGACAGCTACTGTTGGTATAAACTTATTATCGATAAGTAAAGAAAAGGCCACTTACCCTAAATGCCTGTCTGGTGTCATGTTGTAGTCTCCCTAAAATGAAAGAAAGAGGTAATATTCAAAGATTGCGGGTGTTAAATTCAACTGTGGCAGCGTGCAGGCTTGTTTACACTCACAGTGTAGACCACAGACTCTGATCCCACTTTGATGTGCACCATTGCAGCTCCCAGGACATGACCTGCATAGTATGCCTTGATCTCCAGCTCATCATCCACCTGCCAGGAGCACAACAGAAACAGCTTGATTTGCCATCAAAAGAGATGAGCAGCTGGCGCAGAAGCGACTATTAGATGTGCGTCTGCTTCGAACATAATGTCAGCACAGCACCTGGACAGTTTGGTGAAGGTTCAAAGGAACAACTTTCTTCATACAGTCCTTGATCATCTGCGAGGTGAAGAAGTTGGTTTCTCCTTTTTTGTCGACAGTGATCTTCCGAAAATCTTCAAGCAAAATGGGACAAATGGCCTTGGTGGGGTGGGTCATGTAGATGGGTCCATCGTAGCCCACCATCTCACTCATGTAGGGCAGCGCGCCGCAGTGGTCCAGGTGGAAATGACTGAGAACAGAACAGGTGGAGCCGTACATGTAACAACACAGAAGTTTTATATTTATGTTGTTGATATTGTTGCTATAGGAAGGGAACAATATGATGGCAGATACTCAGACAACAAACCTGATGATCACGCAGTCCAAAAAATCTGTGAGACGTCCGTTCTGGGTTATGTAAGAGAAGTCTGGGAAACGTCTCTGAAATGATAACACACACTGTTACTTAACTGAGATTGCAATGTATATAATTATCTTCCAAAGACCCTTATGATGATCACAGTATAAATTTGAGTTTTTATATTTGAGTGCATCCAATACAAAGCCCATTTTTAACAAGCCACTTCAAGAACAAATCAGGATTAGACCTTGAAATGAACAACAGTTACCTCTTCGTTTAAACTGAATATGATTCAATATGATCATTTAGTCTTTAAAATGTCATAAAGGATTACCTCAAAACAAACAAAGCCAACATCAGAAACTGTTTCTGATATTACCTTACAATTGACTAATTAGTATATTTCCTAATCTTTGGCTAGGATTTCAAGTAATGTTTGAGTTACAGCAGATAAAAGAGATTTCTTTTTAAGTATTGACAATAGGAAAAAATAGGTGAACACATGTCTTGACAAACACTTTGTATTATGAAGCATGAAAGTCTTCTCATGTTCATTTTTGTTGGATGCAGACAGGGCCACTAGAAAAACAAACTATATAAACGTTTAAATTCATACAAGTTTCATGTCCTCGTGCTTTGTTTTCTTTTTTTCCTTCAGTGAGTATGCACATTGACTTACATCGTCATTGTACCCCATGTGCATCCCACAGTCCAGCATGATGTTTTTGCCTCCGATAGAGACAAGGATGCAGCTGCGGCCGACATCCTGTCCAGCACCTTGGAGAGGGAAAGTTTAAAAACACACTGATGTAGCATCTCTAGTAAACAAACAGGTAAACAATGACACCGGAAGCAGTTTTCAAACACGCTGATAGATGTAAAATAAATACACCTTATACATTTCCTGTTGTCTAGCTAACATACCAACTCAATGTTGACGGAACTAGCTTAGCAGATTCTAGCTAGCTACTGTACTCACCCAGTGGTGTTACTTTAATTTCCGGCATATTTACTCATGGGGGCAGCCTGCTTATGAAGACAGATAAACGACACCAAGATAACCCAAACAGCCTTACAAATAAAGAAATGTTTTTTTTTTGTCTTTAACCTGTATACATGCGTTTCATTTCATGCACCGTTTTCATAGCAGGGTCAACATGACCGGTAAATGTAGAACTTCCGGGTTGCACATTCAAAATAAAACCTCCCTAGTCAAAACAGTTTCTCAGATCCAATAGAAGCCTAAAATATATATTACTCTAAAATGAGCCCTTCTTCCCCACATTTACTTGAGAAAACTACTGCAAAAAAAAATAAAAAATAAAATAAAAATGAAACGTTCTCCATATATTCCAATGTTAGTAAATAATGATTCGTTTTATCATTTAGTAATCTGCAAATATTTTTTTCAGTTATTTAACCTATCGTTTATTCTTATAAAATGTCATACAACTTGATTTCAACAGCTTTCACAGCTGAGACATGAGCTTTCAATGTGCCAACGGCGAACATTATAAGACACCTGTTTACATTGTTTTCAGGTGCAATCTTTAGTTCAAACAAGCACGTTCCTTCTAAAAAATGTAAGCCCTTTTCCCTTAACTAAAACCTAACTAATCTGTACTCACACATGCGTCTACATTTGCTATATTCTTGGGCGCTGAATTTCCAGCTCTTTTATTTTGAAGGCAAATTCGCCAATTTCCTGATGATCCCGACTCGAGTCAGCGCAGTAGAAGCGGATTAGAACAGGACTGACTTGACGTTTCACGTAGTACGCTGAAGAGAAATGCTTATTTTGCCTTTCACTTTTAACTTCTCCGGCAGGTAACGCGTTCATTCCTGTCTTGTTTACCTCTCGCGTGTTGGGGTCTCATTCAGTGGTTTCCTGTTGGTGTTTGTCGACAGCACTTCCTTGTAGAGCACCATGGCTGATTCAGTGGCTTCAGAAGACGAGAAATTCTGCTTCAAGGAGGTCCTCGAGACTTTCAAGTTGTGTCTTTCACCAGATAAAGAGGTCTATCTTGAACACTATGTCGCGGGATGGCGTGGACTTATAAAGTAAGTGTTTAGACTCAAATGTGTTGGCATTATATACTGATGGATGAAGTGTTTGATAAAAAAACACCAATGGACCAGTGCGGAAATACTCCGTTATAGCCATAGGTATAAACCCTGTATTTAAATTTGAATTTGTTTATTCCTTATAATACTGTGATGCATGTTATCAAGCTGTTTGAAGCAGTATTTGCTTTCCCCCCTTCTAAACCTTTTCCCATTTTACATATTACAATTATATACAATAATTGTATAAATATTAGATCATCTGAAAAGCAACTGAAAGTACCTAAACTATGTGAGAAATTGCCTCTGGTAAAACAGTCACCGACTGAATTTTTATTTATTTTTTAAGTCAGGTGTTAAAACCGGTTGTTTGTCCAAAATCCAACTTAATTCAAACACAAGATCAAACAGCCACTGATGACGCAGGCTGAAAAGTCCGTTGCCCACACTGTAGTTTTGCGTTTCTTTGAGGTTTATTCGAACATTGCAGGCAAACTAAAGAACAAAGAAAGGATAGCTCCTGTTGTCTCTTTTGCTAAAGAGAAAACAAAAAAGAAAAGCCCCCTGCTGGTTCTTTACAAACCCAGATGGACTAAAGAAACAACCAGGAACACAAAGCAAATTAAAGAAGTTTGTAATAGAAGAAAGTACTAGCTTCAGCCCTTCTGGGAAGGCTTTCCACAAGGTTTAGGAG